>LFZO01000681.1:0-54444 GCA_001578225.1 Pseudocercospora musae
AAGCTAATCCAAAGCAAAGAAGACCTAAAGAGGATAGTAAGGTAGATCATTAAATAGGGATTCGTGCAACAATTTGCACTAGTAAGCGAAACTAAGGAATGGATAAGAAGGAGGGAAGAAGAGGGGGAAAGTAGGGCAGGGTAGTAGGCAAGGTAGTTAGAGGGTAACAACCATGACACTAGTATACCCTAGAGGAAGGAAAGCAAAGAAACGAGGAAGGACAATACTTGTAAATAGGACAGGAGGGAGGTTTTTACTAACCAAGTTGGTTTCCTACCCAAAACAATACATAGAAACAGACCTATATAGGCCGAAAGGCACTACAATAGGCAAATGAAATATCTATCTATCTATCTATATAAAGATTCTCTTTACGTACTTACTACGATACCTAACTACTCCGCTATTCGTACTCGCTTCTATAGTAGATAGACTATTAGGGTTTCTAAAGGCGAAGATAGTAGTATAGATATAGGATAGGATCTAAGAGCAAGGATTAAGTATAGTAGGATTAACTAGATACTCTTTATAATAAGGTAGAGTATAGTAAGTAAGAGATAATAGTTATATAGAAGAGGAGATTATAATAGTTATATAGAAGAGGAGATTATACTACTTAGTAGATAGAAGTTATCGGTATATAAGAGATATATTAAGTATATACTAGATAGGATATTGTAACTATTAAGGAAGGTACAAGTATAGAAGCGAGTTAAGTTAATTAAGATACTTTCTACTATTTAACGCTAGTAAAAGTAGTTAATACGATAACGACGAGGTACTAAGGCATCTATATAGCCTAGGTTTAGAATATACTAGTAGTTGTTTAGGCTACTAGTTTAGGCCCTCGTATAGATACGGTAGTATTATATATAGGTAGCCTAGAAAGCCCTATTTACTTACTCCTTATTATATACAAATGTAGGCTATATAGATATAGGGATCTATATATAGCTAGTATAAGCGTTACTACTATAGGTTAGTAACTTGTCTTCCTTTATTTATCTTTATTACTACTACCGCTATATCTACCTACCTACCCTATATAGCTAGCCTATATAGTTCTACTAGTATAGTAATATAGTAGCTAGGCCCTTGTATAGATATAGTAGTATTATATATAGGTAGCCTAGAAACCCCTATTTACTTACTCCTTATTATATACAAATGTAGGCTATATAGATATACTCTTTAGTCTAGTAAGGCTACTATAGAATAGATAGCTATCTCTCTAGTATAAAGGCCTTAACTATTTCCTAGATTGTATATAATATTTCCTTAGCTAGCTTATCTAGTTGTTTTAGTATTTCTATAGGTTATTCTATTACTATAGATATCTACTTATCTAGTTTCTCTTAGATCTTTCCCTAGTCTATCTACTAGAAGTTTAGACTTAGAGGAATAGGAGCTTTCTCTATTACTTTTAGATTAATAGTTATTCTAATAGGAAGGTAATCTAACTAGGACTCTAGATTATTATCTTATCTATATTCTAGGATCCTCTAACTATTTATAGGTAAAGTTCTAGTCGTATATTAAGTACTAAAGGCTAAAGTTACCTACTATTGTATACTATATGTTTTCTTAGATTAATTTAGGGAGCTACTCTAGAGATCTAAGTTCTCTACTCCTAGTAGATCTAGGGGAAGGGTTATATATATAGTATATAAGAAGGCCTTACTAAGTTAAGATCTAGATACTTATACTATCCTACTATACTCCTAAGTAGATTAGAGTAGTAGCCTTCTATATAGTAGTATAGATCCTCCTCCTAATATAGACGTAGGTCGTTAGCTTTTTCCTAATTCTACTAATAACTATATAGTAGTTTAGGTTATTATATATTCCTAGGAGGCTACTAGATAGGCTTAGCTATAGTTCTTATACTACTAGAATATAGTAGAGCCTTAGATCTACTTAGACTATATAATACTTATAAACTCTATTCCTACTTTTATTAATACTATACTATATAATAGTAAGTAAGTCTAGTTCTATTATTCTTTATTCTCTATTTTATCTTTATCTAGGCTATCTACTCTATCCTAGTTACTTAGCTATAGTATAAGTAGGAATTTAGCCTAGCTTATATTAGCTACTACCTTAGATAGGTCCGTTAGTCGTTCTAGAGTATAGGCTCTTTTTTCTTGCTCTTATATCTAAGCTTTAAAAGTAAAAAGGCTAAAGGGCCTTATCTTTCCTATAAGGATAGGAGTCTTTATATTCCCTAGTCTAAATATCTTAATAAGCTTTCTAATCTACTTATTACGGTTTTTCATTTTACTTATACTCTAGCTAGGTACTACTAAGACTATACTATATACTTCCTTATATATAGTAGGTATATTTTAGGATATATTTTTATAAGCCTTATATATCCTAGTACTATAGTTTCCTATATATTAGCTCTATACTAGGGGCTTATTATAGTTCCTAGGTTTATATCTATACTATTAGTAGCTATAGTACTATAGTATTCTATATATTAACTAGAATAGCTCTATAGATAGTATCTAGTAGTTCTAGATACGGCTTTACTTAAGGGCTTTATTTACTTATACTAGGGATTCTAGCTAGGCTATAAGAGAGTAGTACTTCTTCTCCTCTCTATCTTACCTAAGCTAAGCTAACCTTATAATTTTTAGTCTTAGGTAGTAAAGCTAGATTTACCTCTAGAGCTCTATCTCTATTATACTTAGCTACTAAGTAAGGATAATAGTTAAGAAATATATAATCCTTAGCTAGGATTATATATTTCTTATTTTAGTAGTATAGTCTACTCCTTATCTATCTTAAGTTACTCTTTTCCCTCTTTTCCTATTAGGAAAACTTAGATAACTCTAGTCTTACTAGCTCTTACTACTAGTACTACTACTTTATTTCTAATTTACGTAATTAGCTTTTTACTTATTAGGTAGCTAATCCTCTTCCTTTCTTCTCTATTATCTATATAAATAGTAAACGAAATTAGAAAATATATCTAACTTCTAGGCTAAGGCGCGAGCGCCTATAAGTATAGGAGATATAAGTATACCTCTCTAGGAACGATATAGCGATAGTAGACCTAAGGAAAGGTAGAGGGAGGGAGGGATCTAGCCTCTATCCTAAAGCTAGACTAAGGGATAACTAGTACCTAAACTAGGCCCTATAGGCCCGAAGGACTAGCCTAACTAGCTAAAAACGAATAGAAATAAATAAAAGAACCTTTAAACCCTTATAGACGATATCTAAAAGGCACTAGACGCTCCCTAGGCCCTAGATTTCCTATCCCTCCTCTCCCTCCTCTAGTAGGCTTAGACCTAGCTCCTATACTAACTAAAAGATACTAATACTATAAACATTCTCTAAACCTATATATAGAACCTCTAAACTACTACAAAAATACCTAAACTAAGAATATAGATATAGGCTACCTCCTAAGGCTAGCTAGCTATACTAAGTATATAGAGAATTTTCCTAGAAAGTTATATAATTATAGTAAGGGTTAGTTATAAGGAAGAGTAAGAAAAAATAAAGGGCCTTACTAACTAAGAGATACTATAGGGACTTAAAGACCTAGGAATAATCGCTATTAAGAAACTTAAGAGTAGTAACCTAAGGGTCTTTATAGTATCTAAACCTACTAAAGACAAGTTAATAAGCGAACTAGGATAGATATAGAAGATACTCCCTAGTACTATAGTAGAGGCTCTAATATACTATATACTAGTCTATAGTTTTAGGACTATAGGATTCAATCCTAAGGACCTAAGCTAGGTCTATAAGATCTAGGAAGAGAATAAAAGACTCTACTTAAATCTCAAGATATCCTAGATAGCCTAGCTACAAAGCCGAAAGGCTATAGAAGGCAAGATATCCTTCTCTATTATCCTAAATATATAGAGCTTAGCTAAGGTAAGGGAGATTATATAGAAAGGCCTAGTATCCTAAGGTACTCTCTTTACTATAGAGGAGTTTAATCCGAAGTAGAGACCTATATAATACCTTAAATATAGACAATTTAGGCATATTGCAAAGTACTATAGAGCCGAATAGATATATAGAAAATACGTAGGACTATATAGAATAGACGAATACTAAGGGATACTACAGAAATATAGTAACTATTAAGGTACCTATATAGTATAGTTAGTATTATATAAGGTAAAACAAGTAGCTATTATAAAAGCAAGTGTATTTAGAGCCTAAGTAACTAAGAGCTAGAGCTACCTAGCTTACCTAAAAGACCTAAAGGACCTAGAAGGATAGATAACAATTAGGTCTAAGAGAAAAGCTACTAGAAGTATAAGCCTAGACCTAGTAACTAAAGATAGGTTAAGAAGACTACTAGGGAGACTAGTAGGCACGAACTCTACAACCCTAGTAGATAGGGTATAGAATAATAAAATCTCCTCCCTTTTCCCCCTAGCTATAGGCTAAGAAGGGTAACTAAGCTAGAGCTAGAGCTAGGAAGCTATAGAAGACATATAGGTATACTAGAATACCTAAGATAAATAGTAGCTAAGGGAAGCTTACTATCCTATAGTACAATACTAACTATAGTATAGATAAGATCTAAATCCTATTCCTCTAATAGCTAGACCTAAAGGACTACTAGGTAGTTACAATCTAAGAACTATAGATTAGCCCCTATAATAGGAACATAGTAGTATACCTAGGATACTATACTATACTCCTAGGAGTAGTATACCTAAGGGTTACTATATATATATCTAAGGAGATTAGTATATAAATAGAGAATATAAAAGAATACTCTAGAGATATAATTATAGTTAGACTCCTTATAGGAGATAGATAGGTTAATATCCTAAACTACTACAACCTATCTAGCCCTTCTAGAGACTATACCCTTAGTATCCTCCTACTAATAGAGGATGTAACCTAGGGAAAAGAGGAAGAAGAGATTATCTTACTAGGAGATTTTAACCTATACTACCCTAGGTAGGGAGGGAACAATATCTAGAACTAATACTAGGTAGTAGACTACCTTATTATAATTATAGAAAAGGCCTATCTTTACCTACTACTAGGGCTAGGCACAATTATATAGGAGACTCCTAGGAGCTACTAGACCCTAGACCTAGTATTTAGGACTATAGGAATCTTATAAAATATATAGGAAGGTAGAACAAGGATAGACTTAGAAATAGGATTAGACTATATACTAATCTAAACTATAATACTATAGGCCTAGACTAGTACTAGAGCCTAGATATAAAGACTATAATAGAAAAAGGTAGACTAGGACAAGATTAGGGCTAGGATAAAGAAGGAGGTATAGGAAATCTTAGATAGAGTAATAGATATACTATAATAGCTTAATATAATAGCCTAGGACGTCTAAGAGATACTTACTAAGGTAATCTAAGAGGATATTCTAAAGGCTAAACTATCTAAGTATACTAAAATAACCTAGTTAAAGGAGTATAGTAAAGTAGTAAAGAAGATAAGATACCTAGAGAGGGAGTAGAGCTAAGATAGAATAGAAAGGAACCTAGTAGTATACCTAATAGCCTTATAGGCTAAAGGTAAGTAGATTAGGAAAGATAGGAACCTAGGCTAGAGAGCTATAGTTAAAGAAATTATTAAGGACCCGAATAAGATCTAGAAGCTAGCTAAGTAGGCTAGGGAAGGGATAGGCTAAAGGCATTCCCTTCTACAATTCCTAGAGATTAGGGATAAGGATAGTATAATACAAATAGAAAACTAAGGGAAGGTAGAAGTACTAGCCTAATACTTCTTTCTAGAGCTAAGGAAAGCTAACTTAGAAGATATACAAACTATATCCTACCCGAGCCTATTCTAGATAGAGAAAGAAGTTAGAATAGGAGAACTCTAGAAGATACTTAATAGGCTCCCTAAGGGTAAAGCCCTAGGACCTAACTAGATTATTAACCTAATACTTAAGGAATATAGATAGGAACTTAGATCTATACTATACAAGTTCTTTAGAGTATACCTATAAAAAGGATACTATCTAAAACCCTTTAAATACTCTATAATAGTCGTCTTAAAGAAACGATAGAAGCCGGACTATACTAAGCTAGGAGTATATAGACCTATAGTACTACTAAACACCCTAGCAAAGGTCCTAGAGGCTATTATTATAGGGAGAATAAGTAAAGAAAGAGAAGAAAGGGATCTCCTTCCCTAGTCCTAGATAGGAGCTAGACTAGGAAGATTAACTATATTAGCCCTACCTACTAATAATAGAATAGGTCTAAATAGTCTAGAAAATAGATCCGATAATAGTAGTATTAATACTCTACTTAGATATATTAGGAGTATTCGATAACGTATTATATTAGAGATGAATATACAATATTAGGATAAAAGTATACCTATAATATATTATATAATTTATCTAGTTATTCCTTTAGGATAGGACTACATGCCTTAGACTTGGAGAATATATAGACTAGGCAAGATCCTAAATAACTAGAATACTATAAGGATTAACCCTTTTACTAATCCTATTCCTATTCTTTATATCTACGCTCCTCCCTATCCTAGAGGATAAGGGAACTATAGTAATAGGATTTATAGATAACTCTAATATTCTAGTATATAAGAAAAGTATAGAAGGGAACTATAGAAAGCTAGAGATAGTATATAACAAATGTATACAATAGGTAGCTAAATATAGGGCTACCTTTATACTATAGAAGTACTAACTAATCTACTTTACTAGGAGTAGAATAAGACATAACCTATAAGCTATAGTTAATATACTAGGGTTTAAGGATAGACCTACTCTATCCTTCTAAGTACTAGGAGTATAGGTAGATTCGAAACTATAGTAGGGCCTATATATTAAGAAAGTAGTAGAGAAAGGTATATCCTAGATATTCTTACTCTAAAGGCTATATAAATCTATATAGGGAGTATTATTCTAGAAGGCAAAATACCTATATATAGCTATAGTAAGACCTACTATAATATATAGGACTAAAGTCTAGATAATACTAGAAGGACTACCTAGACATAGGAAAGGGGCTACTCTAGGGCTAGAAAAGATCTAAAACTAGGCACTAAGGCATATTATAGGAGTATATAAGAGTATAGTAGAAGGGGTCCTCTAAAGGGAAATATAAATCCTACCCCTCTCCCTATATATATAAGAGATAGCAAGACAATAATTAGTTAAGATAGATAATAAACCTACTACTAAGTATATCTAGGAGAGGTATAAGAAGGTCTAGAAGGAATATAGGAGGAGTAGGGGCATAGCCTAAGTATAAGACCTAAAGATAAGATAGAGATAGATAGTAGAATAGGTTAATAGATAGACTAGGGAATATATCTAATAGGGAGGAATAATGCCTAAATTATAGTAGATACATTAGAGATAGAATACATAATAGGAAAGCTAAGTTAGAAAAAGGTAGGCATCCTAATAGGGCTAATAACTCCCTATAGCCTAGTAAGAAGGACTAAAAGGTAAGGAACTATACTAGAGGTAGTTAAGGAAGTAGAGCATAATAGTAACCCTAATTAGGACTAAACATATTAGCCTAAATACATATCTAATAAGGAGGAGGGTTCTAAGAAAGATACTAGAGTATATATATAGATATAGGGCCTAGATACCTAAGTATATTATACTCTTTTATCTAGAGAGACAAAGGATAAGAAACTAACTCCTCTAAAAGATAGGATTATTATAGTAGGAGATTACCTAAACTAGGAGAGGTTTAAATAAAGTAACTAGGTAGATAATTAAGGAGGATCTCCTTAAGTAGTTCTCTTTTGTAAAGGAGGAACTAGAGAAGGAGGAGGAAGGGAAGAAGTAGGAATAGGAGCCTAGCAAGAGGAAGGAGCTATAGAGATCCTCTCTATATCCTATAGCCAAAATAGATACAAAAGGTAGGGATAGAATCCTATAAAGTAGGAAGGAGATAAAGGGTTTTATACTAGAGGCTATAGGCTAAGGGCTTTTATCTTTAAAGATAGATAGGGATAGCTACTTGTCTAGTAGTTAGAATAGTATAGTAATATAAGAATTTACTACTATATAAATAGTAATATACTTAGGCTAGTATAGGGATACTTAGGAGGAGCCTCCTTATTTAATTAGCCTTTATTACTATTCCTACGTAGGTCTTTAGGCCTAGTTCCTAAGTCTTCTATATTTAATATATTATCTCTTATATAATACTTCTAATCTTATTATCTTCTTAGTGTTTCATTACTTCAATAGCTCTAAACAGTATAGTAATAGTTGTCCTTACAGCTCTTAGTAAGGCGGCTTTCTCCTTTACTAGCCCCTCTATCTAAGTAACTATATACTCCTACTCTCCTTTCTCCTTCTCCTTCTCCTTTCCTTCTTCCTTTTCTATCTCGTTTATACTCTCTATTCTCTTATATATCAATTTTTCTTAGTTCGAAACGTATTAATAGCTCTTTAGAATAAACTAGTAATATAAAATAGTATTACTATAGAAACAAGGTTAGGGAAATAAAAGGCTAGTAAACTTAATAAAGTACTACTAGTATTATCTCTATTCTTCTATAGCTATTATAAAAAGTAGTATATAAGTATCGTTTATATTATAGTATATATATCTATAGGTATAATTCCCTAGGGCTCTATTTATATTTAGAGATAAGTATTATCTATAGCTCTAGATTATCGAGCTATAGAGCTATATATAATATATCTATAGATAATAGATCTATAGATAGCTTTATCTAATTCTATATAAGTGTTTTTTTATATAATCTAAGATAATATCTTAACTATAAAAGACTCCTAATCTACTATTAATCTAGAATATAACTTCAATTTAATATCTAGCTAAGTTAGTAGTAAATGTATTACAGGGATCTATACGCGGCTAGTATAAGCGTTACTACTATACTAGTAACTTGTCTCCTTTTATTTACCTCGTTTACTACTACCGCTATACGAATATAACGATATTAAGACTAGTCGTAATCTTATTTACGAGTAGTAGACGATAGTTATTATATTATCGCCTAAGTGTCGCATTTAGATAATAGTAGGATAGTAGCGAGGTATAAGTAGGGATCTTATAGAGGATAGAGCTATATCCTCCTTAGGACTAAATACCTCTTTATAAGAAAATAAATTATAAGACTTATAAACGATATATAGAAGTAATAGCGAAGAAAACGATATAAACATTAACGATATAATAAATAATTAGCTAGGTCTATTAAGGTCTCGTAGTAATTATATACCTCTATCGCTATATATACCTATAGTACCTCTACAATAGTAATAATAACCGCAATAGTATAATGAAAGGCCTCTTCTAATAGTACTATTACTAAACGTACCGCTAGACATATAGACTAGATATCTTGACCTCTATAGCGCTATTGTAAACTAATAGTAACCTCTAATATAACCTCTAGCTTAATCCCTAGCTTAACCTCTAGTTCTATAACTAGTATAAGTAACGCTATAACCGCTAGTATCGTTCATAGCGCTAACCTCGTTATAACTAGAAGGTAAGCTATAGATTAATCTCTACGATAGTATTACTAGAGACAATAAGGCCTTTATTTAGTTAATTATACTATCCTCTATTAATAATAAGTATATTAATACTATAAACGACCTCTCTTTCTATCTAAAGGACCTAATCAAACTCCTACTAGCTAACCTATAGAAACTACCTTAAGATCGCAAACTCTATAACGTCTTTAACGTAGTAGAAGGCCGAATAGGTACCTTACTATTAAGGGTAGAGTTAGCTATCTACGACTTATTTATAATATTCTCTAGAGTATTTAGTATCTTCTAAGTAATACTTATAACGCTATATAGTAATAATCTAATTACTAGAGGGCCTATTAAGCTACTACAATATATAATTATATTTATTTACCGTATATAGAAGCTCTACTAGGTATACGATTAGGACCGCTATATACGAGATATTGTACTTAATATACTTACTAACGCGATATATAATAACTATCTTATATCTAACTATAAAATAGATAAAGATACTAAGTTCAAGTTAATTCCTAATATAATATATAGGTACCTATACTAGTAGAAGGAACGCTGGCGGCAAGCTAATCGAATAGCGACTTTCTAGTAATAATATTAATAATAGTAATAACTATAATCGCTAGTAACTTATAAGAAGAGGCTATCTTTAGTAATCGAGGTAACGTTAGCTATAACTATACCTTCTAAAAGGAGGTATTTACTACTTAATTAGTAGATACCTAAACAATAAAGAGAGTTTAAAGCTAAGTACTAGGAGTAATAGTACGACTAGTAGAACAATAACGAGCCTTATCTATATACAACGTACTTTAAACGATATAGTTATAGTAAGTACTACTAAGACCTACGTACTAATACTAACCTCTATCCTAAAACTAATCTTATATATCTACGTTAGAAGCGCTAGTAACTTAACGAGATAAGTCGATTACCGCTATCTTTACTAAGTAAGGGATATATATATAAGCGAGGATATCTATCTAAGGTAACTATAGTACCTCCGCTTCTATAACTACCCTCGTAATACGTAGGCGACTATTAAGTAAATATAGCTAGTTTAAGCTCTATAATATCGTCCTATAGTTACTATCTATTTATTTCTAATATATGTCTTTAAGCGTAGCTACTCGAGGCCCTAGTCAAGGTACTAAGATAGTAGAAAGAGGGGAAAGCGATTAACCTTAGGTAACTCGTAGAGGTCGCCCTTATAGACCTCCTACTAATAACTCTTATATACTCGAAGACGCTAACGACGAAGACGATTAAGAAGACGAGCTCGCTAAGTCTAATATATTGCCTATTCTACTAAGGTCTATAATGTCTAGAAATACTACTACCGCTAGTCCTTATAGCGCTCCTACTAGCGCTACTACTATCCTAGTAGGCCTAGTAGTCGGCGTACTACGTTTCTAACTACCTCCTAATCTATACGAGTTACCGATAGACGAGATCTAACGCCGTACTACTATATAAGATCTTATCGATAGATAGATAGCGGTAGCCGCTCTAGCTACTATAGTAGTACTATCCCTCGCGCCGGTAGCTAAGCCGATTAATAATAAGAATAGTCTTAATAGTAAGATATTACCTATAGACTATATATAGATTATAAACAATATATAGTATGTACTAAAGCCGTTAATTAACGGCGTTTACTATAAGAGATTTAACCTATTAAATCTCGTCCGCTTCTACCCTATTCCTTAGTCTAATAACCTAGGAATTCGCTTAGTAATCGATATAGCTAGATACCTTAATAGCTATCGAGTTATTAGAAAGATAGAAGAGATAGAGACTATATCTATCTAGCGTAAAGGCTTCGCCTTCTTTGAGTTATATATAGAAAGGTTCTTCGGTAAGGACAACCCCTTATTACTATAATATACTAATCTATTCGCTATTTAAGTCCTTAGTTAGGCACGGCGCTTCGATTAGAAGAACGTAGTCGTTTACCTCGTAGTAGTAGTATATATAGAAGCCTATAGCTATAGCGTTACTAACGCCTCGTTATAGATTATTAACCCTACGTTCTTATATAACTACCTCGCCCTAGAGTATACTATTTCCTTAGTACCGAAGAGTAACTAGATAGCGCCCTCGGTAGTAGGTTTAAATAAGAAGAAGGATAAAGATAACTTAAATAAGAAGAAGGAAGCTTATATAATGTAGAACCTCTACGATTATAGTAAGCTATATCTACGAGCCCTTCGATACGTCTATAAGTAGTATAAGAAGGACGATTACTACTTTAATAGCTATCTAAAGCGCTCTAAGAAGTAACTACTATAAGAGAGCGAGATTAAAGTTATATAGGAGCTAGCTATTTATTACTTCGTAGTTTAACTACTAGTAATCGTAGAAGCGCCGCTATAGCTTAGCGCCTTCGTAGATCTACGACCTAATAGGTCCCTCCTATTTAACGTATATAGCTCGAATAAGCTAGTTTAGTTATCCTTAACTATAACTACTCTTTAACTAGAAGCCTAGCTAAAATTATTATAATACTACCCTAGCGACTTACTAAACGTACTAGTATACATTATACGCTTTAGCTATAATATTAGATACTTAGACGATAGATAACCGAGAGTATCTCGTAACTACAAGTTAGCGCTTAAGGATCCTTCCGTTATCGATAGTAAGCTCTCTAAAGACCTAGACAATAGCCGTATATCGATAGTATAGCGTAGGGTTATATCCTTACTATTAGGCCTTATGCCTAAACCTAGTAGTAAATAGCGCAAGATATACGATCTATCGTAGCCTCGTAGAGCCTCTATAAATAATAGTATTCCGCTAGAGTTTAGAACTATTAAATATATACGTTTTAAAGCGATTATTAACTATATCTAGGCTATAGGAACTAGCGTAAAGATTGTTAAACGAGATATTAAAGACGCCTTTAGAATAGTACCTATCTACCTACTATATCGACGCCTTTTAGTATTCGAATAGTAAGGGTTACTATATACTAAGAACTACCTCCTATTCGGCCTACGTATAGTATCCTACCTATTTAACCTATTCGTAGAAGGCCTATATTAGATACTCGAGAACCTTCTACAATACGCGATCGATTACTATCTTAACGACTTCTTAGCTATTATCGTAGCTAGCGACGAATACCTTGCAAGCCGCTTTATAAGAGCTTAGATCGAGATAATAGGCGTACTTAGTATACCTTATAACGATAATAAAGACGAAGAAGGTATAGTCGTAATAGTACTTAGTATAGAAGTAGATACTAATACTATATAGTATTGCCTAACTACTATAAAGAAGTAAGAAATAGTTTAACTTCTATCCGACGCGCTCTATACTAATAGTCTAACCCTTCCTAAAGCTCGAAGCCTTACTAGAAGGCTCTCTTAGGTAGCTAGAGTTATCGATATTAGAAGAGCCTTTAACGTAGTACTATATATACTAAGGAAGTATAGAGAGTCTATACTAAGGTATACTAGGCTAAAAAGGCCTAAATAAGAAGGGACAAGATAATTCAATAAAGGGCAATAGTAGATAATATTACCTTAGGTCCTATAAAGATATAGAAACTAGGATAGTAGACTAGGAAGCTAGAGGTAGAAAGAACAAGGTAAGTACAAATACTAGATATTAAGGATAGGATAGAAGCTATATATAATATAGATAAAACTAGAGCTAAGGTACTAGGGGACTACTTCTTCCTACTACTAGTCTAGATAGACCTATCTAACATAGAAGGGACTAATTATCCGAAACTATACTAGTTAGACCTAGGAGTTATAAGAGAGGAACTAGAGGGAGTAATTAAGATACTAAAGAGCTATAAGGCCCTAGGGCTAGACAAGCTAGTTAATAAAGTAATTAAGGCCCTAAGGGAGGATCTATAGATCCTTCTACTTAGGTTCTTTATAGTATATATTAAGATAGGACACTACCTAAGATAGTATAGGGAGTCTATTATAGTAGTACTTAGGAAGCTATAGAAGGAAGACTATATCTAACTAAAGTTATATAGACTAATAGTACTACTTAATACTATAGCAAAACTCCTAGAAAGGATTATCGTAGATAGGATTATAGCTCTTTTAGAAAAGTATAATATACTACTAGAGACTTAGATAGGAGGAAGGAAAGCAAGATCTATATAAATAGCTATAGAGCTAATAATAGAATAGATCTATATAGTCTAGGAAAGGAAAGGCAAGGTAGCCTTATTACTATTACTAGACATCTCTAGAGCTTTTAATAATGTTTCCTACGAAAGACTTATATATATTATAAGATAGAAAGGACCTCTAGGATAGATAGTTATATTTATAGGAACCTTCCTTAAGGAAAGGATAACTAGAATATAACTAGGATAATACTTATTAGAGCTAAGAGTAACTAGGACTAGTATCCTATAAGGATCCCTACTATTACTAATCCTATTCTTACTATTTATATTAGATCTCCTCCTATAGCTAGAAATAAACAACTCCTTAGCCTTAGGCTTTATAGATGGTACGAATATCCTAATATAGTTAGATAGTATAGAAATAAACTATAGGATACTAGAAGAAAGATATAAGATATGTAAGGAATAGACTAAGAAGTATAGTACAAAGTTTATACTAGAGAAGTATAGACTTATTTACTTTACAAGGTATAGGAAAAGATATAATATAACTATATTAGTTTATATCTAAGGCTATAAAATACGACCCTCGCTATTAGTAAGAATTCTAGATATCTAGCTTAATCCTAAGCTAAGATAGAGCCTATAAATAAAGAGATCTATAAGTAGAGCTAAGACAAATAAGGCCTCTATTAATAGGTTAATATTTTTAATATAGGGAGCTATATTTAAGAAAGTAAGAATAATATATAAAGCTATTATTAAGCTAGCTCTCCTCTATAGATACTAGATTTAGGAAGGGAATAGAAAGGGTAAAACTATAACTAAGGAATAAGGCAAGTAGCTTAACTAGGTCTAAGTTAGCCTACCTAAAGAAGATTATAGATATCTATAAATCTATCCCTATAGAAGTTCTAGAGCTAGAAATACGATTATTCCCTATCCTAGAGTATATTTTAGAAGTAAGGATATAGTATACTAAGTAAAGTAGTAACTACTAAGCCTAAACTATAGTAGAAAAAGTAGTCTATAAGATTAGGGAATATATAGCCTAAGACTAAATCCTAAAGTTAGCTAAATAGGAGATACTAATAGAAGTATCTAAATATAGAATTAAGACTCTAACTAAAGAGAAACTAAAGATAGCCTTAATAGCTAAATAGATAGTATTTAGCTAAGCTATAGGAAAAGAAGTAGAATATAGTTCTACTAAGAAGAAGAACTAGAGCCTACTAGAGATAGTATCTAGGAAACTAAAGGATCTACTAAGGCCTAATAAGGACTAAGAGTACTATTATAAACTAGATTAGGTCTAACTATATTAGGCTTAGAGTATACCTATATAGAAGGGGAGTCCTAGAAGTTAATAACCTATACTACGAATATAGATGTCTATCCTAGAAAATCTAATATATACTCCTAGTATTCCTAGACTAGGCTAGTAGAAGGGAGAACTAGAGAAGGTAGATAGCTATAAAGATATATCTTAGAATACTCTAGAATAGAAAAACTATAAAGAATATAGTAAGATAGATTAAAGAAAGGGGATTTCTATCCTAATTTAGACTTATAGAGGAATTAGAGAGCTAGATATAGAGGATAGCTTAAAGGTAGAAAGGGAAGGACTAGAAGAACACTAAGAATAGGTATTACTAAGGTAGTATCTAGATACTAGTACACTAACTATAGGGCCTACTAGTAGAAAGAAAGGATATAAACTAGAGGTAGGGGATTTTTTATATATACTTGTTTTCCGTCTTAGATACTATATAGCTATAACCTATATAGGCTAGATAGCTCTAGAATAGGGAGATAAATTATCTATCTATCTATATATCTAGTTAGCTTATAGAGATAGAGACGTCGGTTTCCTCCTAATAAGACCTCTTATTCTACTTATAATGTTTAGACGTATCTAATTATACTTACGGAATAGAGACTTATTATCGTTCGTTCGTTACTCTAGGGTAATTTAGGTTCTACTTAGTAAATATTAGTAGACTTCTATTTCTCTATCTCCTCGATTCGATATCTAGATATATCTAATTATACTTAGGATTCTACTTAGTAAAGGATAGTAGATTCCTATCCTTCTATTCCTTCCTATATATAAGTAAGATACGATAGTAGTATAGATCTTATACTAGTAGTCTTATTAGCTATCTAGTCTAAAGTTATCGAAATCGAGACTATAGCTTACTATTCTAGAAGTTAGATATAATCCTTATACTATTATAGAGCCTTCTAAGAGTAGATAGAATAGATAGTCTAATATAGTACTTACGCGATTCTTTCCTATCTAATAGTACTATTAAATATCGATTCGAGATAAGGATAGGTAGTACTTACCTTTCTACCTCTCTCTATAGAAAAGGATATAGTAGCTATATAGATCTAATACTAGTATAGAGCTACTAGTATAGAGACTATATAGCGCTATTATAAAGGATATCGATCCTTTACTACTTACTAGCTATTATAAACTTACTAATATCTATATAGAAGATACTAATACTAGGAAAGTTTAGATTTTAAGTCTAGTACTCTACTTTACTCTAGGTAAGAAGTATCTTTAGCTTCTAGCTTACTAGCTTAGCGTCTCTAGTAGTATTTCTAGCTCTACTAGAGACATTAATATAGATAATTTCTCGATATCGATATAGTATTAGTCTATCTTACGCCTATTCTTACTACTTCTTATAGGATTCGACTAAAGTAAAGCAAGATAGATATTTACTTTCCTATTTCTCTCTATAGTCGAGAATATAGTAGCTATAGAGATCTAATACTAGAAATATAGTTAATTGCCTAGTATAGAGCTACTAGAATAGAGACTATATACTACTACTATAAAGGATATCGATTCTTTACTACTTGTTCTCTATTGCGAACTTACTAATATCTATATAGAAGATATAGAATCTACTACTTCTCTTTATTCTAGTTAAGAAGTATCTNTATTTCTAGCTCTACTAGAGACATTAATATAGATAATTTCTCGATATCGATATAGTATTAGTCTATCTTACGCCTATTCTTACTACTTCTTATAGGATTCGACTAAAGTAAAGCAAGATAGATATTTACTTTCCTATTTCTCTCTATAGTCGAGAATATAGTAGCTATAGAGATCTAATACTAGAAATATAGTTAATTGCCTAGTATAGAGCTACTAGAATAGAGACTATATACTACTACTATAAAGGATATCGATTCTTTACTACTCGTTCTCTATCGCGAACTTGCTAATATCTATATAGAAGGCGTAGAGTCTACTACTTCTCTTTATTCTAGTTAAGAAGTATCTATAGCTTCTAGTCTACTAGCTTAGTATCTCTAGTCGTATCTCTAACTCTTCTATAGATATTAGTATAGATAATTTCTTAATTTAGATATAGTATTAGCCTATCTTACGTCTATCCTTACTACTTATAGAATTCGACTAAGGTAAAGAAGGATAGATACTTACCTTCCTATCTCTCTCTATAGAAGAGAATATAGTAGATATATAGATCTAATACTAAAGACGTAGTTAGTTATCTAGCGTAGAGTAACTAGAATAGAGACTATATACTACTATTATAAAGGATATCGATCTTTCGCTACTTAGCTTCTATTATAAACTTACTAATATCTATATAGAAGACGTAGAATCTAATACTCCTCTTTATCCTAGTTAAGAAATATCTTTAGCTTCTAGTCTACTAGCTTAGTACCTCTAGTAGTACCTCTAGCTCTACTATAGATATCGCTTAGTATAGATAATTTCTCGATATTAATATAGTATTAGTCTACCTTACGTCTATCCTTACTACTTCTTATAGGAGTCGAGTAAGGTAAAGAGAGAAAGGAAGGGAAGGAAGGGAAACAGATCCTTACCTTTCTACTCCTCTCTATATATTCGAGGATATAGTAGTAATAGAGGTCTAATACTAAGGACGTAGGTAGCTATCTTATCTAGAATTACTAATAATCGCTATCTATATATAGAGATATATCTAGTAGCTTTACTATTTAGGCTATTTTATAGAGATTACTAATAGATAGAAAGCTATAGATAAAGGATAGTAGATACTTATCTTCCTACTTCTCTTTATATATTCAAGGATCTAGTAGCTCTATAGGCCTATTACTAGAAGCGCGGTTATCTATCTAATCTAGAGTTACTAAGAAGGCTATCGGTTATACTATCTTAATAGGTTATCCCTATCGATAGACTTATAGAGTAGCTTAACTAATGTCTTAATTATAGCTTAAAGATTCTTATATTCTTAAGTATAATCTCTATAGTCCTCTTAGTATATTAGAGGAAACGATAGCAATAGAGATCTAATACTAAGAACGTAGCTAGCTATCTTATCTAGAGTTTATCGCTATCTATATATAATAGTATATCTAGTAGCTTTACTATTTAGGCTACCTTATAGATATTACTAATAGCTAGAAATCTATAGATAAAGGATAGTATATCTATTCCCTCTATCTCTCTCTATATATTTAAGAGTCTAATAGTCTAGTAGACTATTAAATATAAGCCATTAATCGAGTACTTAATTAGATATCGTCCTATATAAACATTACTAGTAAGCCTTTCTAGGCCTAGGATTTCGTATCTAATATTTATCTTAATTATTACCTTAATTAACTACTTAATTAATATCTAATCTATACTATATCCTTTACTAAGTACCTCTACTATATCCTTCCTTATACTAACCTAGCTATAACTCCCTTTCCTAAATATTCCTTTCTAGTATATAAAAGTTAATAGTTGTCTATAGTCCGTTCCTATCTATATACCGAAACTACTAGACTACTAATAAGTAGAACCTAAACCTATATATATCTAAGGGCTAGATAGTATAGAAAGGAACTATAGATAGTATAATCTATTAGGCTAAGGGAAGCTATACTAGATAGACTATCTATTCGTAGTAGCGATAGAGATAGTAGGTAGTAATTAGAGCTCTATAGTAGAGGTACAAGAAACGTAAGTAGTAATATATACTAAACGAAGATTAATAATCTCTCTCCCTAGTAGGAAGGGGCCTATATATACTAACTAAGGCCTCTACCTAACTCGATAGACAAGTGTATTCTAGTTACTAGATAATATCCCTCCCTTTCTAGATATCTAACTAGATACAATACTACGATTATATATATAGAAAACAAATAAGTAAGCTCTTTAGCTTACTATCTTAAATAGAGTTCTAATTATATTCCCTAAGGGCTATTAATTCTAGGCCTACTTACTACTAGCTAGTTCTATCTATAGGCAATTAGCGAAGCTTATATTTGTCGTAGTTCTTGCCCGATACCTTATCGTTATCTTATTAGTCTATAATATTACTAGTAGAGCTATAGCTCTTCTTACTATATATCTTACGTTCGAACTTAGCCTATATTGCAAGGGCTTCGCGAACTACCTCGTAGGTATACTAGTGCTACTTCTTAATATAGCTTATAAGATCCTTATAGTCTAATACGAAAACTACGTTTACATCCTCTCGAATACAAGAATTAGACTATAGAATACGTCTAATAAGGACGTCCGCTATAGGACTAAGGCCTATAAGCTAGATCGCGTAAGGAAACGTATATAGAACTATACTACCTTAGTAAAAGATAGGTAATAGGTAGTAGTAAGCCTCTACGACCTACGCGATAGTAAGGTTAAAATCCTTAACCTTAGTTTCCTTAATATAGTAGAAGTATAGATCTATATACGCCTAAGTAGCTATATTAGTAATATCGCTATAAGGTAGATACGATATAATAAACGAGGTAGATCCCTCTAATAGTAGCTTTAAGTTCTACTAAGTAATCTTACTACTAGCGTAGTCGCTTATAGCCTCTAAATCCTTAGATAGAAAATACTTATTAGTTAGCTCTTCTACTTATCTACTTAGTAGTATAAGGGTACGAGCTTTAAGCTTCTATATCTATATAGCGAAAACTCCTAGAGTATGTATATAGTCGATACCTTAAGAATAGGTAAGCTTATCCTCTATCTCGAAGGATACTAATATATAGACGTAGTTAGTACTAATACCTTCGACTAGCTCTTAAAAACGGTACTATTTAAGTATATTATCTCTACTAAAGGCAAATTACTCTTCTTAGATATATCGTAGTTATAATAGAACTTAGTAGGCTTTAGTATAGAGATAATCTCGTATATATATTTAGATTAAAGGGTAACTATAAGAAGCTATAATAGTAGATTCTATTAGACTAGGTAGTAACTAATCTATAGATCTATAGTAGATTAATCCCTATCTAATTTTCTAGTAGATAGCTACGAACATACTAGTAATATATTATAATCTCTATAATTATCTTATCTATAAGACTCTACTTCTATTCCTTTAGGTCCTTAGCCTAGTCGAAGATATTATTAACTACTATACTACCTAACTTAGTTATTATCGCTATAATTTCTAACTATCGGAAGGCTCGAGTAACTATAGATAGGAATCGCTTAGATATAACTAGTATATTAGACTATACTAGCGTAAAGATATATAAGCCGAGATGCGCTATTAGTATAGTAGTAACGGGGGTACTAGCGAAGTAGTAAGCCTTATTCGAGCTACGAAAGGCCTCGAAATCCTTCTCTATATCGCCGTTCTTACTAAGTAAGAAGAGCTAATTAGTAAAGTTGTCCTCTACGTTAACTAGGCGTAGCCTATAGAACTTTGCGTAGATCTTTAGATACTTAGTATAGATATCGTCTAGTTCGTTAGGATTATATAGATCCTTAAATTACTAAGCTAGGTTATAGACTATAGTAAGTAAGCTAATATCCTTATCCTTAATACTTATAGTATCTAGCTTAGCTATAAACCGACTAAACTAGCTATCTATATAGTTAGTATAGACGTCCATAATCTCTATCTCGAAATCTATCTCTTTGCCTCTACTATTACTACTAGCTAACTTAGTATCTTCCTTAGCTACTATAGCCTTAATACGTAACGCTTCCTATCTATATTCCTCCTCTTACTAGTATAGTTTAGCTATCTTAGTAGCTTACTCTTACTATAGGTAGATC
This sequence comes from Pseudocercospora musae, assembly GCA_001578225.1. Classification (NCBI taxonomy): domain Eukaryota; kingdom Fungi; phylum Ascomycota; class Dothideomycetes; order Mycosphaerellales; family Mycosphaerellaceae; genus Pseudocercospora; species Pseudocercospora musae. The sequence continues at coordinate 20,644 of LFZO01000681.1, forward strand.
TATTAAGTAGTAGTATAGCGTAGCCTAGTACTCTCTTGGATAGTACGCTCTTAGATAGCTACCTTATCTACTACCTTCTATACTTTAGTCTAATAACGGATTGCCTAGAGCTAAGAAGGAGTAATAATTAGTATATTACGAGCCGGTCCTTCTATAATAAATCTAGAGCTACTAATATAGTATTCCTTATTAGTTAGTAGCTATATAATCTCCTAGCCTTCTAGATTAATAGTAGCGATCTCCTTTTCGTACTTCTTATAATACTTCGAGTTAAAGTCGCTATTAGTAATAGTAAGGCTTAGGTTCTATTAACCTATCTTCTTAGAAGTAGATATAATACGATAGATTATTATCTTACTAACGAGCTTAGTGCCTTATCAATAGTTCTTATTCTTATTAACGAAGATAGCGATATTCTTAGCTCGCTTTATACTATTATAGACAAAGTCGACTAGGCTCTATAGAAGCGCTACTAGACTATCCTAATACTTAATTAAGGATTACGGTTAGATAGTTAAGTTAGTAGTAGATATTAATATCCTACTCCTTAATAATAGTAAGCAATAGATAGGCCTTAGGGAGCTTCTTATCCTTAAGAACTAGATTCTTAAAGTTAACGGTTCTATCTATTTCGTAGCTTAGATCTATTATACAAGTAGTAATAGTAACTAATAGGCTCTCGCTAGTTCTATTAAGAATAGTAAGTAACTATCGAGTTGCCTCGATCTTTATCTAGTAGTTAGTAATATCTGTAATAATCTTAAAGGCGTTAGTAAGATTAGTAATCTAAGTAAGCTTACTATTCTCTAGAACTATAAAGATTATAAGCGAAGTAGTGCTTTAGTCTAGCTAAATAATAGTAGTAGGTTAACTAAATCTATAAGTAGTTAAAGAAGAGGTAGAAAGAGCTAGATTAGTAGAAATAAGTTACTATTCTTTAGCTATATCGGAAGGCTTAGATAGTTAGAAGAGGAAAGAATAGATAAGTAGATATAGGTCCCTATTAATAAGGATATTAGAACAAAGACTATAGGTAGACCTTTACTTATAACTATAGATATATATATATATATATATATATAATTACTTAGAGGTTCGAGTAAATTTATACTTAAATAGTCGTATATATACTAGTATATAGATAGTCTATTCTAAAACCTTAGGAAATAAAGTTTTACTATCTTAATATTTTATATATATCTCTAGTTATAGTAGCGCTTCTATTATCTATCTATCTAATAGTAGACTAAGTTATTTTACTACTATTAGTCGCCTTATAATCTAGCTTTCTAGAGAGTATTCTAATAAGTTTTACTAATAATCCCTTTAGGAGTTATTAGATTACGAGATTTCTTTCTAATCTATCGATCGTTTAATATTTTCCTATATCAAAGTAGTCTATACTTCTTTTATATAGACTACTTAGAATCTAGTTTATCTAGATATTCCTTCCTTATTTATATCTATATCTAGTAGTAGCTATCCCCTAGTTAGGGGCTAGGGGATACTAGAGGGGAACTAACTAGCTAATCCCTAACTATCTTCTAACTAACTATCGACTATCTACCGATTAACTACTAACTAACTAGCCCGATTCCTAACTATCTACTAACTAAGTACTAACTAACTATCTACTATCTACTAACTAACTACTAACTAACTATCCTAACCTTTAACTATATTACTAACTAACTACTAACTAACTACTAACTAAGTATTCCGACCCCTAACTATAATTCTAATAATCTACTAACTATTTACTAACTATCTACTAACCGCTATTTAGGAAATCCCTATCCAATTTTGACTACTATCTCGATATACTATCTATTCCCTACTTAGTAAGATTTTAGAAAAGGAGCGTAGTAGAGGAGGCAAAGTTATTAGTTAATATTACTAAGCTATATTAACTACTAAGTTAGCTATACTAGAGAAGGACTAGAACTAGAACGGCTTAGTTATTAGTTAATATCGCTAAGCTATACTAACTAATAAGTTAGCTAGAGAGAAGAGGAAGTATAGTTAGAATAGCTTAGTTATTAATTAGTATTGCTAAGCTATATTAACTAATAAGTTAGCTATAGAGAAAGGGGAGTATAGCTAGGATAGCTTAGTAATTAGTCAATTTTACTAAGCTATACTAACTAAAAAGTTAGCTATATAGAGAAAGGACTAGAAATACTTAGATAGCTTAAGCTTACTATCTATAAAGATATTAAGAATAATAGTCCTAAGATAGAAATATAAAGGCAATTACTAGAAGAATTATAATAGCTAAGTATAGTTAAATCGGCCTATTATAATAATATTAATAGTAATGGTTATCCTATTATAGTAACGGAAATTAGTACGAGCCCTACTATATAAGAAGGGATAGAGTTCTATCCTAATCCTAATCCTAATCCTAGTATATCTATCTATTAGCTTATTATCGCTAGCGCCTTCTATAAGCCCTAACTACTATTGGATAGTTACTAGCGCCTTCTACTCGATCCTTTACTTATCTCCTTACTATCTAGCCTTTATGTTATACTACTACCACTATCTAGTAGCTATCCTTACTTATTAGGCATTTAGGCTAACTACTAGTATTCTTAAGAAACCTTAACTTCGATTATTAATCCTCTCTTCTTTCTACTACTACTAACTAATCTTAAGTATAGTTAGTTACTATTAGTCCTCTTAGATATCTCTTCTAACTATTCTTCTAGTCTCTATACTATTATATCCTCTTTAGAATCTCTAGCGCTCCCTATCTATTATCTCTTTAAGACTTTAGTTATAATCTATAAGTATACTTTAGTCTAGATCTTATATAGAGTATTTTCTATCTACTAACTCTCTTCTAAGAAGCTCTTATAATAGTACTACTATCTAGTTTACCTATCGCGTAGACTATTAATAATATAATACTTTAGACTAGCTCTTACGATATAATAAAGCTAATAACTAGCTACTATACTACTTCTTATACTATAGTAGGATATATAGTAGAATTCTAGAATAGAGCGAAGTCTTACTAGTATATAGTAAGGCTCGTAGATATTTAGTAAGACGAGAGTATACTTATTATCGTATCTAGACCTAGTCTCGCTACCTTACTTATATATAAAGTCCTTAGTAGAAAGAACTCTTCTATATTCTTTACTAATATAAGTTATACGCTTTTTAGATAAATAGATATCGAGCTTTACTACCGCTTACTAGAACTATATAGTAACTACTACTAGTAAGGCAATATTCGCGAGGTAAACGTCCTAGCTATAGTTAAGGCTTTTACTATCTAAGAGAAGGGTTTCGATATTATACTAGTCTCTCTCTTTCTAAACTACTTTTAAGTTAGATAGTCGCCTTTAGGTAATTACTTATCTCTAGATACTACTATTACTAGGAGGTCGTCTTATTATTTAGTTTCCTTATAATATAATTACTACTAGCTAGTATATAGTTAGTTACGATACCGATTAGGATAAGATAGAATAATAGACGATAAATATAATACTACCTTAAATCGATAGGATAACTATAGTAACTAGAGAGGACTATATCCGTTTCTAGAACGATTTACGCTAAATTATTATAGATAGTAGCGATATATCTAGCCGGTTCGTAATCGCCTTCGACCTAATAAATCTAGAGAATAATATAAGTAATACTATTTAGTAAAGCGCTACTCCTACTTGTCTAGAAGGCTTCCTAACTATCTATAATATTAACGTAGTATAGTAGCTTCTAATTAACGACGTTTTAGCTAATCCTAACTATAGATACCCTTCTAGATATTAGTTTACGCTCTTTATATATAGTATATATATAGTAGATACTTAAGAGATAAAAATAGTAAGGTTATAGCTTTCTCTATAGTTAAGAGCAAGGGTTTACTATTCTAGAATTTACTAGGTTTAACTTCTTAACTCTATAGCTTAGAATATATACTTCTTAAAACTATTCTTTTTATAGAAAATACCCCTCTCTACTCTAATTAAACTATAAGAAGTCTCGATATCTCCTTATAGCTTTAGGATTAATTTCTACTATAGATAGGCTAGACTTCTTAGAAAATCTATTTTTAGCTATTTTAAGGATATTTATAATAGCTAGATACTTCCTTGGACTACCTATAGTATCGTTCTAGTACTAGAAACTAGCTATATATATATAATCTCTTATAAGAGATACTATCTACCTTTCTATAGTATAAATCTATGAAGAACTACTATACTCTCTAATCTCTACTAGTAAAAACTATAATCTTATATAGTTCGATATTCGCTACGAGAATCGTAAAGATACTCTATAGATCTATAAGAAAGCGCTTCTATACTAATAGAATAGTATCCTTTATAGTACTTACTTATAGAGACTATATTCTTATATAGTCTAATTCTCTACTATAAGAATTATATAGATACTTTATAGACTAGCGAGAAAGCTCTTCTATACTAATAGAATAGTACCCTTTATAGTACTTACTTATAGAAACTATAATCTTATCTAGTTCGATCTCTACTATAAGAATTATATAGATACTATATAGACCTATAAGAAAGTTCTTCTTATATACTATAGAAAAGCTACTACTAGATAGAAGTTATAACTCCTTAATAGAGCTATAGAAATTATAGAATCTAGTATCGCTATTAACTTAACGAATAACGAGGCTCTAATTAAGCTATAGAAATCCTCCTCTAATTCACTATCCTAATCCCTAACCGTATTCTAACTACTATCTTAGTATACTATCTACTTCCTATTTAGTAAGATTATAGAAAAGGAGTATAGCTAGAATAGCTTAGTTATTAGTCGATATTGCTAAGCTATACTAACTAATAAGTTAGCTATATAGGGAAAGGGGACTAGGATAGTAGACCTACGATTATAGTACTATAAGTAATATATTATCTAAGATCTCTATCTAGGAAAGAAATACGAATATAATTACTAGAAGAATAACAATAGCTAAGTATAGTTAAATTAGTCTATAATAATAATACTAATAGTAATAGTTACTCTATTATAGTAATAAGATTAGTACGAAACTAGTAGAACTCTAATACTACTATTAAGGAGAGCAATAGCAATATCGCTAATAATCTATATTATTAATATTTTAAGAAAGATAATAGTATAAATTATAAGAAGTAAATTACTTACTAGAGTTAGCTTAGCTCTATAAAAGACTAAGTAGTTAAAGTAACTCTAATAATAATATTCTACTACTTTAGTAACTAGTTATAGATAGTTATCTATATTAAAGATTACTACTATATCTATCTCTCTTATTAGGCTATTAACGACTATAGTAAGTTCTTTAGCGATCTTTAAGATCTTATTAGCTATATTATAGTTCTCTAAATTAGATAGATATTATCTTAAGTATTCGTAGTCGCTATCTATTATCTAGTTAATATATATACTCTATAATTATTATCTAAACTTTAGTCTAGAATATAGCTTATAATAAGAGGTTTATCTATACCAAATAATATAGCTTCTACTATCTAATAAATTCTATCTTAGAGACCTTCCTTATATTAGTTATTAAGAAGATTCTATAAGAATAGAAGGCTTAAGCTAGATATACTAAATTATTATTTAGTAATAATAACGACTAATAAGTTATTATCACGATAGTATAGAGTCTACTATCGCTATAAATAATACGAATAATAAGACTCTAATTAAGCTATAGGGATCCTTTTCTAATCTACTCTCCAAACTTCTAATTATATTTCTAATTACTATTCTAGAGGCCTTCGTCTAATCCTAACTAACCCTAACTACTATCTCGATATACTATCTATCTTTTACTTAGTAAGATTATAGAGAAGGAGTATAGCTAGAATAGCTTACACATTAGTTGGTATTACTAAGCTATACTAACTAATAAGTTAGCTATATAGGAAAAGGAAGACTAGGATAGTAGATGTATAATTATAGTACTATAAATAATATACTATTCGAGACCTCTATTTAAGAAAGTAATAAAAATATAATAATTAAAAGAATTATAATAGCTAAATATAGTTAAAAACTCTATTATAATAATATCGATAGTAATAGTTATTCTATTATAGTAACGGAAATTAGTACGAAACTAGTAGAACTCTAATACTACTATAAAGAAGAGTAATAGCGATATTAACGATAATTCTATTTATTAGTCTTATAAGAAAGGTAATAGTATAAAGTACTAGAAGTAAATTGCTCGCTTAAACTAGCTTCTCTCTATAAAAGACTAAGTAGCTAAAGTACCTCTAATAATACTACTAGATAAGGAAATCAAGCTATATTACTTTAGTAACGGCTTATAGATAGTTATCTTAGTTAATAACTACTACTATATTTCGGATCTATATCTAGTAGTAGCCGCCTTCTAGTTAGGGACTAGGGGGGGGATACTAGGGAGGAACTAACTAGTCGTATCCCTAACTATTCCCTAACTAACTACTAACCGACTACTAAGTAACTATCCTAATCTCTACCTATCTACTAACTAACTACTAACTAATTATTAACTAACCAGTCTAGTCTCTAACTATCTACTAACTATCTTCTAACTAACTATTAACTATCTACTAACTAACTACTAACTAACCGGTCTAATCTCTAACTATATACTAATTCTCTACTAACTAACTACTAACTAACTATCCTAATTTTCGACTATATCTCTAACTATCTACTAACTAACTATCGACTATCTACTAACTACTATTCTAGGAATGCCTATCTAACCCTAACTACTATCTTAGTATACTATCTATCTTCTATTTAGTAAGATTATAGAAAAGGAGTATAGTAGGAAAGGTTTAGTTATTACTTAGTATCGCTAAGCTATACTAACTACTAAGTAAGCTATACTAGAGAAGGACTAGGGCTAGGATAGCTTAGTTATTAGTCGGTATTACTAAGCTATACTAACTAATAAGTTAGCTATATAGAGGGAGGACTAGGGATACTTAGATAGCTAGAGTTTACTATCTATAAAGATATTTAGGATAATAGTTCTAAGAAAGTAATATAGAGGCAATTACTAGAAGAATTATAAAAGCTAAGTATAGTTAAATCGGCCTATTATAATAACGTTAATAGTAATAGTTATCCTATTATAGTAATAGAAATTAGTTCGAACTCTACTATATAAGAAGGATTAGGATTCGACCCTATCCCTATCCCTAATCCTAATCCTAGTATATCTATCTATTAGCTTATTATTACTAGTATCTTTTATAAGCCTTAACTACTATTAGGTTATTACTAGCGCCTTCTACTAGATCCTTTACTTATTCCCTTACTATCTAGCCTTTATATTTTACTACTACTACTATCTAGTAGCTATCCTTACTTATTAGGCACTTAGACTAACTACTAGTATTCTTAAGGAACCTTAATCTCGATTATTAACCTTCTTTTCTTTCTACTATAACTAACTAACCTTAAATATAGTTAGTTACTACTAGTCCTTTTAGATATATCTTTTAACTATTCTTCTAGTATATTCTCTCTAGAATGTCTAGTACTATCTATCTATTACTACTTTAAGACTTTAGTTACAATCTATAAGTATACTTTAGTTTAGACTTTATATAGAGTATTTCCTATCTACTAACTCTCTTCTAAGAAGCCCTTGTAATAGTACTACTATCTAGTTTATCTATCGTATAGACTATTAATAATATAATACTTTAGACTAGCTATTATAATATAATAGAGCTAATAGCTAGCTACTATACTACTTCTTATACTATAGTAGAGTATATAGAGGAATTCTAGAATAGAGTAGAGTCTTAATAGTATATAGTAAGGCTTATAGATATTTAGTAAGGCGGGGATATATTTAATATTATATCTAGACCTTATATCTATATTAAGTAGTAGCTTTCCTCTAGTTAGGGACTAGAGGATACTAGAAGATAGTAGAGAGGAACTAACTAGTTATATTCCTAATCCTCCTCTAACTAACCTCTAACTATCTCCTAACTAACCTCTAACTAACTATCGTAATTCCTAACTATATTCCTAACTATCCTCTAACTAACTATCTACTATCTATTAACTAACTCCTAACTAACTACTAACTATCTTCTAACTAACTATCTACTATCTACTAACTAACTTCTAACTAACTACTCTAATTCCTAGCTATATTCCTAACTATTCTCTTCCTAACTATCTACTATCTATTAACTATCTCCTAACTAACTACTAACTACTATCTCGGTATACTATCTATATCCTATTTAGCGAGATTATAAGGGAGGAGTATAGTAAGGATAACTAAGTTATTAGTTAGTATCGCTAAGCTATACTAAGTAATAAGTTAGCTATACTAGAGAAGGACTAGAGCTAGGATAGATTAGTTATTAGTTAGTATCGCTAAGCTATACTAACTAGTAAGTTAGCTATAGGATAAAGGAGCGTAACTAGGATAGCTTAGTTATTAGTTAGTATTACTAAGCTATACTAAGTAATGAGTTAGCTATATAGAGAGGAGAGGAAGCTAGAAACGCTTAGATAGCTTAAGTTTACTATCTAGGAGAACATTTAGGATAATAGTCCTAAGGAAGTATTATAATATAAAGGTAATTACTAGAAGAATTATAATAGCTAAGTATAGTTAAATTAGACTATTATAATAGTATTAGTAGTAATAGTAATTAGTACAAATTCTACTATATAAGAAGGATTAGGGTTCGACTCTAACCCTAACCCTAATCCTAATCCTAGTATATCTATCTATTAGCTTATCGTTACTAGTATCTTCTATAAACCTAGACCGCTATTAGATCGTTACTAGTACCTTCTACTAGATCCTTTACTTTTACCTTTATATTATACTACTACTACTACCTAGTAGCTATCCTTACTTATTAGGCACTTAGGCTAACTACTAGTATTCTTAAGGAACCTTAATCTCGATTATTAATCCTCTCTTCTTCCTATTACTATCTACTATCCTTAAGTATAGTTAGCCTTTTAGATATCTCTTCTAACTATTCTTCTAGCCTCTATATTATTATATCCTCTTAAGAATCTCTAGTACTCTCTACCTATTATCTCTTTAAGACTCTAGTTACGATCTATAAGTATACTTTAGTCTAGATCTTATTTTAAGTATTTCTAGTCTACTAACTCTCTCCTAAGAGTCCTTATAATAGCGCTACTATCTAGTTTACCTATAGTATAGAGTATTAATAATATAATCCTTTAGACTAGCTATTAGGCTATAATATAGCTAATAACTAGCTACTACGAAGCTCCTAATACTATAGTAGGCTATATAGGGAAATACTAGAGTAGAGTAGAGTCCTACTAGTATATAGTAAAGCTTATAGATAGTTAGCCTAGTAAGAGTATACTTAACGTTATATATAGACCTAGTCTTACTAGATTACTTATATATAAAGTTCTTAGTAGAAAGGATCCTCCTATATTCTTTAGTAATATAAGTAGTATACTTCTTAGATAGATATAAACTAAGCTTTACTACTACTTCCTAGAACTATATAGTAATCACTACTAGTAAGGCGATATTTGTAAGGCAAATATCCTAGCTATAGTTACGGCTTTCGCTATCTAAGAGAAAGGTTTTAATATTATACTAGTATATCTTATCCTAAACTACTTTAAGCTAGATAGTTATCCTTAGGTAATTACTTATCTCTAGATACTACTAGTACTAGGAGGTTATCTTATTATTTAGTTTAATACTCCTTTACCTATCTAGAATAAGCCCTATAATATAATTACTACTAGCTAGCGTTTAGTTAGTCCTAATACTAGCTAGAACAAGATAGAAAAATAGACGATAGCTATAATATAAAATAAGGACGAAAGAATAATTATAGTAACTAGAGGTAACTATATCTATATCTAGAACGAGTTAGGCGAAATTATTATAGATAGTAGTAGTATATCTAGCTAGTTCGTAACTACCTTTAATCTATTATCCTAAGGAAATAATATAAGTAATACTATCGAGTAAATAGCTATTCCTACTAGTTATACTAACTACGAGATTAACGTAGCGTAGTAGCTTCTAAGAGATAACGTAAGTACTACTATCTAGTAAATAGCTACTCCGACTAGTCTAGAAGGCTTACTAACTATAAGCGATATTAATCTAGTATAGTAGTATCTAATTAACGACGTTTTAATCGATCCTAACTATATACGTCCTTACTATTAGACTATAGTCTTTATACTTAGTATATATATAGTCTATATTTAAGATTTAAAAATAGCGAGATTATAGCTTTCTCTATAGTTAAGGAATTAGGGTTACTATTCTAGAGTTTATAGGGTTTAATTTCTCGACTCTATAGCTACTTCTTAAAAGCGTTATTTTTATATAAATATAGTCCTCTCTACTCTAATTAAACTATAAGGAGTCTTAGTATCTTCTTATATCTTAAGAGATAGAGAGGCTAGACTTCTTAGAAATATCTATTTTAGCTATTTTAAGGATATTTATAATCGCTAGATACTTCCTTAGACTATCTAAGATATTGCTCTAGTACTAGAGACTAGCTACGTATATATAACCTCTTATAAGAGATACTATCTATCTTTCTAAAGTAGAAAACGCTCTTAGTCTCTAGAAAGCTAGTCCTCGCCCTATAACTACTAGGTCTAGGATATTTAGGATTAGTAGAAAAAAAGTCCTAAAGTCCCTAGAGACTATACTAGCTTAGAATATTACCTATATCGTATTCTAGAGATCTTCCCTATATTAGTTATTAAGAAGATTCTATAATAGTAGAGGATCTTCTATTAAGCTAAATATATAGAGTTATCTATACCTTTACTAGCCTTAGTAGTAGGTAGGTAAGTAAGGAATAGTATATATTTAGGTACTTAGACTATATACGTAATTGTAGGCTTTATAGGTACTTCTAGTACTACCTAGTAATTATATAAAAGGCCTAATCGCTACGTAAATACGTATACTATAGACTAGATATAAAACCTAATAGCTATAGGTAGATAGGTAAATAAATATAGTATAGTACTACCTAAGGCCTACAAATAGGGCGTATTATAGGAGGACAAGTTATCTAGAGCTCTCGGAAATAGGAAACGCCCCAATAGTATATAGACCTCGGTTATCTATACCTTTACTAGCCTTAGTAGTAGGTAGGTAAGTAAGGAATAGTATGTATTTAGATACTTAGACTATGTACGTAATTGTAGGCTTTATAGGCACTTCTAGTACTACCTAGCAATTATATTAAAGGCCTAAAGAAAGCGCCTAAACAAGTAGGAGTAGGAGTAAGTAAGTAGATAGTATCTATAGGCAATATAGTATACATAAAAGCGCCTATAGGCAACGTAGTATATATAAAAAACGCCTATAGGTATACTTGAATACGTAGACGTTAGTACGTAAAGAATACCCTTCGATAATACCTAACTACCTTATCGTTATTATATTAAATACTTTTACTAGTACCGTTTACTAGAAAGTATCTTAATCGACTTAACTTAGCCTAAGTCTAAGAGGTATTAAATAGCTAGTCTAGAAGCGGCTATTAAGCCTATATATCTACAACTATAGTATAGTAAAGTATAGCTTAAAGGCGTTAGACTTCTATCTACTAAGTAGCTAAATATTACTATAGGTTAGTCTAACGTCTACTACTTACTAAGCGGCGCTATAGTAGAGTAAATGTCTAGAATATAAGCTATCGTCTATGCCCTATACCTTAATATCCTTCCTAATAAAGGAGATAATATCGTTCTTCGTAAACCGACGTCTAGTAAGCTTAGAGAGTAAGAATAGTAGCGCTATTAGTTCTATAGGGTATTGTACTAGTAGTCTTCGTATATAAGAGATAGGATAGATTAGAAGGCCTATTATAGTAATAACGATATTAATACCTTAGTAGTCGACGTCGTTCTTAGAGTACTTAAGTCTTAGTATTATATAATTACCTTCTTCTATAATACTTATATCTACTCTCGTAATATTCTTTATAAGCTAAGCTTTTAAACCTATATCTCTTACTAGGTACGTAATCTCTCTAAGACGAAAGAAGCTAGCGAAGGCAAGTATAATAGTAGTATTTATTAGAAATAGACTCTCTCTACCTAGTTGTCTCTTAGTATTGTCTAGGCTAGCTAGCCTAATTAGGCCTAGCTTAGAGGCAATTCTCCTTTATCTTTATGTTTATAGTCTTAGATAGACCTTAATCCTTTTTATCTACTTCGAATTAGATCCCTTAGTATACCTACTCTCCTCCGCCTACGTAACAATATTTAATAGTATTAAGGTTTAAGTCGTTAGCTATACGAGGTTTAACGATTATCTTCGCTAGTAGTAGCTACGTTATTAGTCGGCGTATATATCGTAGTCTAGCGTTTACTAACTTAGCGCCTTTAATAAGTTAGTATATATAGTCGCTATCGAAGGTAGTTATATCTACGTTAGCGTCTACGTAGTATACTTAGATTACTAATAGGTTTGCCTATATTAACTCGCCTTTAATAGTCTTCTAGTAGAAGATAGCTATTAGGTTAAGCGCTCTATCTTTAATATAATAGTATAGAAGTTAAGGATTAACTAGATATAGTTATTCGCCTAGTATACCGAATAGCGATATATAGAGCTTCTACTATCGTACGACGGACGCGTAAACGGCTCTTATTAATAGCTTTAATATATACTATAGAAGTCGCGCTTATCTAGATAAGGTAGTACTAATATAGTAGAGCTACTTATCTAGCGGATTGTCGTAATCCGCCTCGTCTATATCGTTATCTATAGGTAGTTAGTAACTACTATAATATCTAAGCGAGATAGTACGTCTACGAGGCCATTATCGTAGGTAGATATCTACGTAGGCTATATTTAGACGTTATACTAGATCGCTAGTAATAAGGCTTTATAGAGTAGATAGTTATCCTTACTAGCGACTCGTTACTTAGCGAGGCTATTATAGGCGATAGTATTATTAGTATAGATCGTTACGAGATAGTCTCTCTATAGGTAGTACCATTACTTAAAGTATAGCTAGATTACTATAATCTTAGCTATATTAATATAGACTTTCTCGTACTATAGAAGTAAGAATAGGTAGTATAGTTATATTAAGTAAACGTACTCTTACTACTTACTATTACTATATTCGTACTAGAAGCCTCTAAGTACTTTATTAGAAGCGTCTATAAATAACTATATCTACTTACGTTATCGTTCTTCTATAAGAAGTCTTACGCTATTACTAATCTATAAGGCTTAGAGCTACTATTCGAGGTCTTATTATACGTTATATAGTAGTCTTTAGCGACTATAAAAGTTACTAATAGACTTAGTAAAGGCGAATAATATAACGCATTACTAAGCTATACTAAGTAATAAGTCTACTATATAGGAAAAGGAGTATAGCTAGAATAGCTTATAACGTATATATTTAAGTCGCTAAGATTAAGGTAGTACTTCGTATACTAGAAATATAGTTATAGAAGTAGAGAGACTATAAGCTACTAGTTTATATAGATAATATAACTACCTTCTATAGCTTTAATAACTACTTAGTAAAAACAATACTAGGCGTAGACTTGCTTCGTTAAGTACTATTAACTACTCTATAGTAAATAATAATAGTCTAAGCGACTTAGCTTCTAACTATAGAAAACGGACTTATAGATATACTATTACTATCGTATCTTAACTTTAAGAGAGTTACTAACTTATCTAATCGATAGATAAACCTAACGAGCTAACCGCTTCTATTCTAGTATAGTAGATACGATAAGTCGACCTACTATAGTAGTAATTAGTACTATTATAGTATAGTCTTATACTAATAATAAGAGCTAGCTATAACTCTACTATTAAGTAATACGTCGTTTTCGTAGCTATAATAGTAACGGAGCCGTTTCTAGCTACTAAGGAGTTACTATAAGCCGTTATTATATATACGTTATTTAGAAGTAATAAGATCTAAGGATAATTACTTAGTATTAATTTATGTACTATTAGATCTATCTACGTTAACCTAGATATCCTAATATATCTCTTCGAGTCTAACCTTATTAGGAGACTTACTACTAGCGTAGTATCGATTACAATAGTAGTAAGTATAATAGATAGCTAATAGATAAGTAGATATAATAGTAGTTACTATACCTTCTACTATACAATCTCGAAGAACCTAATCTTAACGCCTTTATAACCCTTATATTTGATAGTATATTTTAGGCAAAAGAGCTTACCTACGATAAGTCTAAGTAGATTAGCGCTACTCGATAGTATATAGAATATATTATCTAATCTAATATAACGTTCTTATACGAAGCGATTAATAGCGCTTCGCTAGAATAAGCTACTATTAGATTAAAGTACTAGAAGACTAACCCTCTATACTAAGGTATTATTATTCGAATAACTATAACTAGTAAACCTACCTACGCTGTTTATTACTTAAAGGAGTTATTTAGCTTCGATAAAAGACCTCTAATAGATCTACTATTTAGGTTATATAGTAGCGCTTCTAATAGAGCCTTCTTAAGAGCTATAGTTATAGTAAGAATATAGATAAGATTAAAAGACCCTAGACTCGAGGGATTAGGTTATATAGGACACTTATTTAGGATAGGGGGCGCTTAGTATATAAACCTTAACAGAGTAAGTAACTACGAGTTATAGTACCTTAGTAGATAGAAATTAGAAGCGTTTAAGCGATACGTAAAGCTCTTAGTAAACTATAAGGCGATACTAGAGCTAAGTTAAAGAGCTTAGATAGGTAAGACTATTAGGTAGAACAATTAAATAAGAGTATAGTTATTAGTTAAGGGTTTAATATATACTTCGCTTCTAGTATTATACTATCGTTAGCCTATAGTTAGGTATATTACTAGGCTTCGCTTAGGCCTCTACTAACTATTATATACGCTATTATATACGCTATATAGTCTAGTAAGCGCCTCGACCCCTAACAACTTATTTACTTAGTACTAAAGACCTATAGAAGTATAGATAGTAGGGATCTATATAGTAGGGCATAAGGAAGCTACTCTTTCGAAGGGAACTCTCTTCTTTATTATCTACTTTACTAGTAGCCTAAGGTACTATTTAAACACTTACCTACCCTCTACGCCCTTGTAATAGTTTAGATAGACACAAATTTATTTACTAGGGCCTCTACTAACTATTATATACGCTATTATGTACTCTATATAGTCTAGTAAGCGCCTTAACCCCTAATAACTTATTTACTTAGTACTAAGGACCTATAGAAGTATAGATTCTTTATAAGTCTTATAATTTAATTTCTTATAAAGAAGTATTTAGTCTTAAGGAAGATATAGCTCTATTTCCTATAAAACCCCTACTTATATCCTATTACTATCCTACTATTATATAAATATAATACTAAGGCAATAATATAATAACTATTGTCTACTACTTATAAGAAAGATTACGAGTAGTATTAATATTAGTATATTCGTATAGTAGTAGTAGTAATTAAGTATATAAATAAAAGAAAATAAGTTACTAATCTATAGTAGTAACGCTTATACTAGCTATATATAGATCCTACAAGATTAGAGGAGATATAGCCTAGGACTAAATCCTAAAATTAGCCAAATAGTAAATATTAGAGAAAGTATCTAAGTATAGAATCGAAACTCTAACTAGAGAGAAACTAAAGGTAGCCTTAATAGCTAAATAGATAGTATCCTAGCTATAGGAAAAGAAGTAGAATATAGCCCTACTAAGAAGAAGAACTAGAGCCTACTAGAGATAGTATATAGGAAACTAAAGGATCTACTAAGGCCTAATAAGGACTAAAAGTAGTATTACTATCTAGATTAGGTCTAAGTATATTAGACTTAGATTATACCTATATAGAAGGAGAGTCCTAGAAGTTAATAACCTATCCTACTAATATAGCTATCTATCCTAGAATATCTAATATATACTCCTAGTATATGTAAATTATACGGAAGGAAGGGAGGACTAGAAAAGGTTAGTAGTTATAAAGATATACCCTAGGATACTCTAGGATAGAAAAACTATAAAGAATATAGTAAGATAGGTTAAGGAAAGGGAGCTTCTATCCTAATTTAGACTTATAGAGGAAGTAGAGAGCTAGATATAGAGAATGGCCTAGAGGAGGGAAGGGGAGGACTAGTAGGACTCTAAGGATAGGTATTACAAAGGTAGTATCTAGATACTAGTATACTAACTATAGGGCCTATTAGTAAAAAGAAAGGAAATAAACTAGAGATAGGAGATGTTTTACTTAGATATATATAGCTATGACCTATGTAGGCTAGATAGCTCTAGAATAGGAGAATAAACTATCTATCTATCTATATATTATCTAGATTTACTAAAGATATAGATAGAGATAGAAATCTATAGATAGCTATTATCTTGTATATATAAGTACTTATAAGTAACGTATATCTATACTCTTCTAGAGAGTATATATATACGCGTCTATAGGATATATATATATATAGTATAGAAAGTTATAGGAATAGTAAGCTAATACTAGTAAGTATAGCTAGTACTTTGTATTCTATAAAGGATATTAATTAAGATAAATTAGAAAGTTTCTTAATTAATAGATTTGTTAGACTAGCCTAACATTATCTTAGATTTCTAATTAGAGAGGTACTATATTAGAATAAATAGTAGATACCTTAGTCTAGATTTTCAAGCTCTATTATCTTTTTTAATCTTTACTTACTATTTATTAGGACTTCTAGTATTAAGGTTATCTAGTTCTAGATTTTTAGATATAGATAATATCTAAATTTATAAAGAGAAAGCGATCTTAAATCTATAATAGATCCTTCTAAATCTTTATATTTTATTTATATACCTATATATTTGTATAAATCTATTAGATTTATAATTAAAATACTATAGATACTTTCGTAATATTACTAGTCTCTTTCTTCTAGAGACTTTTAAATAGAATTTACTTTACTCTAGATAATTAGTATAGATCTTCTTCTATCTAAAGATCGAGTAGAATAGGGACTATATACTCTATAAGTTTTCTTTAAAAATCTAGCTATCTATTAATCTATTATATTAAATATAAAGCCTATAGGATTATATCTCGTTTTAGGAATTAATATACTCTTTGAAATCTATTACTATTACTAAATTATTGAATAGTAATATTGAATAATAAAGGGGGTTTAAAGATATATATAGATAAAGATATCTCTAGATAGTAGAGATAGTATCTATAGATAGCTATTATCTTATTCTTTAAATTAGATCTAGACTATATAGGCTTAGAGTCTTTTTAGAAGATATAGTATCGTAAGATAAAGAAGTTATATAGAGTAGTAGTAGTAGTAGTAGTAGTAGTAGTACTAGTAATCCTTCTAGTAGATCGCGCTATTTATCTTCTAATAGTAATATAAAAAATAGACAAATAGAGCTCAAAAATCTAGATTTTAGTATAAATTATTTATTTAGGCTATTATCCTTCCTATCGAGAATAGGGTATAATTTAATATAGGTCTAGGGAATCTCATAATTAATTTAATAAGTATAATAAATATAAGGATTTATTAAACTAATTACTAGTCTTAATAGATATTTCTTAATAAATATAGAATACTAGCTATATTAGCTAGTATTAATTAAGCTTAGCTAGTAATAGCTAATACTTATTAACTATTAATATATATTATTATAAATTCTTGTATTGCTATACTATTCTATCTACTAGACAAGTAGCTATCTCTATCTATCTTTAAAGGTAAAGGCCCTAGGCCTATAGCCTCTAGTATAAAACCCTTCCTCTCCTTTTACTATATAGGATTCTAGGCTAGCGAAGGAGAGTACCTATACGTAGTACTAGCTACGAACCTAGAGGCGACGACGACGTTGTCGTCGGCGTCGATAGAGCTAAATCTCTCCTATCCGCTAGCGCTACCTAGGAAGGCGATATAAGGCGCCTAGGTAAAAGGAGTCTAGCTCTAAGGCGACTAGCTATTTAGAAAACTATCTAGACTACCTATCGAGCCTAGCGTAGCTACAACTAGTACAAGAACTAATACTAAGTCGATAGGCTAACCTTTCTAGGGAGGGAATCTATCCTAGGGACAAGGAACTAGTATAGTAACCTAGGACTAATTGTCCTAAAGAGAAGGGAGGAATAACTAAAGAGGAGGTTTTAATAACTACTTGAAGGAGGAGGGAATATAGAGGATAAAGTACTTAGTATACCCTATAGCCTATAGCCCCTAGGGGAGTATAGCCCTAGATTTACTCCCTAGGCCCTAGCTTTTACCCTAGGGGCATAAACGCTAGTTCTAAAGGCTAGGTATCTAATACAAACTACTCCTTATACTATATATAAGGTAGCCTATAAAGAATACCTAAGTATAGAAACTAATATAGGAAATCTAATTTCTAGTAGTATAGGTTATATAACTAGATACTAAGTAAGGGTAGGGATAGTTTATAGCTTAGTAGAGAGCCAATATAGAAGTTAACTAGAAAGTAGGAGGAATAGCCATAACCCGTATTTAAAGGGGAGGGAGGAAGGGGAGGAAAGGGATAGGGATACTATCCTATTCCCTAAACTAGATTTCCCTCCTACCTAGTTTAAAGCTATAAAGGAACGAATTAATAAAGGATTCTAAACTAGAGGAAGTAGACATAATCTAGTTAAGGCGATAGAGACATAGGAAACCTCTTAATGTTTAAAAGACTAGTATAACTAAGGGTAGGACTTAGTATCCCTAATAGTATAATAGAGAGTAGAGGTTTTTAATACTATACAAAACTAGTAGGGGCTTTAAGGGAGTTAGGAAGGTAGAGTAAAGGGCTTTTTCCCTCCTAAGGAAAACTAGAGATCGCTACTTGTCTAGTAGTTAGAATAGTATAGTAATAAGATTAACCTACTAACCTATATATATCTAGGCTATCTATATATAGTAGTGTATTATAGATAAGGGCCTAGTAGCTATATTTGCGCCCTATACATTCTATATATAAAACAAATAACCTAGGTAGGAGGGTAGGTATAATAGTTTTAGTACTAAGTAGATAAATAAAAGAAGTAAGGATTAATAATCTAGAAGAAACGCTTATACTAGCTATATATAGATAGATCCTATATCTATATATTCTATAACGCTTTTATAAGACTATTAGGAAGTAAGTAAACTAGTCCTATATATATCTAGGCTACCTATATATAGTATAAGGGTCTATACTAGCCGGTATAAGTACTTCCTTTATAATAGTAACCTTCCTTCTTTTATTTACTAACTAAGTACTATATCTACTAGTAATATTAATACTATTCTTAAAGGTAGCGATTCTTTAATAATAGTAGACTACAATTATTATATTATTAGCTTAGTATTACTATAGTATAATAGTTAGAAGGGCTCGGAGCCTAGCTAATAGGGATAGGCCTAGAGCTTATTCTTTAAGAAGGACGTATTCTACTTCTTTATAAGATAACTTAGCGTTTAACGACTCTTAAACAATTAGCGGCTCTAACGAAGAAGAAGACTAAGATATATTCGAAAGCGAGATAATAAATAACGGCCTTCTAGGCCTATCTAATCGTTGCCTACTACTACTATATATACTAGTAGTCCCCTAACCTCTAGAGGGATTACTAGCGAAAGTGTAAATAGCTTATTATACCTTAATTAATTGTAATAATAATAATAACAATACTTAAACGCTAGTATAGCTAGTAATAGAGCCTATAGCGGAAGCTACTACTTAAGTAGAAGATATATCTATTCTACTATATAAAGTAATTACTTAATCCAATATCTCCTATATTCGTTTAATCCTTTATACGTTTATTAATAATAAGTTTATAAATGATATCTAAACCCTTACTTTCTATCCTATTAACCTACTAAAGCTACTACTAAGGAACCTATTAAGTCTACTAAGAGAGAAGGTCCTAAAAGACGTCTATAACGTATCTATAGACTCTTATATTAAGATTACTATTCTAGCTATAGAAGTAGTACTTAATATATTATAACGTAGTTTAGATATATGTCTCTATAGTAGGTTATATTTATTATACTCTATAGTAATAACGCCTTAATAAATAATATAGTAATCGCCTCCTTAATAACCTTAATTCAATTTACTAAGGACTCTAAGATACTATAACTAGAATAAGTATATATAATTAAATAAAGATAGTATTAAAGAAGCCTATAAGGACTAATTCTATAATAAGTAGAATAATAGTTTAATCTACTATTTAGACTACTAGAGATAATACGTTTATAGTAACTATAAGTATAATAAGGTAACTTACTAAGAAATTGATCTAGCGTATCTATACTTAGTCTACTTAAAGAAGATATCCGCGTAGTAAGAACTACTTAAAGGACCTAGTACAATACTCCTTTAAGTATATTTAATACTATTTAAAGCTAATACTTCGTATACGGCTTTGCTTTTATATCCTAGTAACCTTATTAGTACTCTTTGTTATATAATAACGTTTAGAGTAGATATTAGAGTTATTAAAATATATAGACATCTATTTAATACTAAGAATACTAAGTAGTAGCGAGTATGCTATCTAAACTATAGCTTAGTAGCTATAGACCCTATAGAAATATCGTTACAAGTAGTAACTAAGTTAGCTATAGGCCGCTTAATAATAGTCGTTAGTAGTTACGAATATAACAATCTCGTAAACTCCTATTTAGACTTTATATAGTACTATATCTATCTAATCTATTTATAGAAGCCTTATATTAGCTTCTTATTAAAGTAATACTATTAACTATCTTTATCTATTACTATTTTAACGACTTTATCTTTATTATACTATATTCAATCTACTAGGTAGCGATATACTAATATATTAGTAAATACTAGACTAAGCTTACTAGTTAATTTAGAGTTCCTCGTAACGATAAGAAGGATACTTAAGACTCTACTATAGAAGTCCTTAATATAGAGGTTAATATACTATAAATACTAGTAAGACTATTACTATAGAAGATTTAATAGTTACTATAAGAGCTCGGTAAGGTCCTAGCTAAGGAATATATAATACTAGAAGAAGTAGGAACGATAGTAGGATACCTCTTATAGGTATTAAAGGTTATTAGCGTTAGTAGAGTATTTAATATATCGCTCTATATCTTTATTATAGCCTTCTATATTAGACTATCTATTCTATAATATATTAGAAGCGAGATGTATCGTAGTCTTTAATAGTATTAATTAGCTCTATAATATTCTAATTATACTAAGCTTCCTAATACTTCTAGGCTCTATAGTATTTAACTATTTACTAACGCTTCTAATTACGATATTAGAGGCTTCTAGTACGAAGGCTATACTAACTAGAAGGACAATATAACGAATATCTAAGGAACCTTCCTAATCGTATAATAAGATAATACTTATATTACGGTAGTAGAAGTAAATACGATCTACTAAGTAACCGATTAATAGAGCGATTAATAGTAAGAATACCTACTATATATCTATATAGATAGCGCTATAGCGTACGTAGGTTTAGTAGCTTAACGCCTACGAGCTAATACTAATATTCTACTACGTTATCTACTTCTTAAAGCTATTAATCTTAATATTTAAGTAATTGCGTAATAGTTACTATTAGTAGATAATAGACTTATAGACGTATTATTAGGACAAGACTATAACTATATAGCTAAGAGCTCGTAGATAGATATAATAGTACTCTACTTAACTTCTATATATTTTATTACTTAACCGGGATAGTACTTCTAATATAGCGTAGCTTAAAGGAGTCGATATAGAAGTTATATATATATATATAATAAGGCCTAGCGAAGGAGAATACCTATACGTAGTACTAGCTACGAACCTAGAGGTAACGACGTTATCGTTATCGTCGATAGAGCTAAATCTCTCCTACCTAGAGCGATTCTAAGAGTAAGTATATAGACGAAAGGAGTCTAGCTCTAAGATAACTATAGTTTATTAGAAAACTAGTAGCTACCTATCGAGCCTAGTATAGCTATAACTATCTATAAGAACTAATACCGAGTAGATAGGCTAACCTTTCTAGGAAGGGAACCTATCCTAGGGATAAGGAACTAGAGTAGTAACCTAGGACTAATTGTCCTAAAGAGAAGGGAGGAATAACTAAAGAGGAGGTTTCAAAGACTACTAGAAGGAGGAGGGAATATAGAGGATAAAGTACTTAGTAAATCCTATAGTCTATAGTCCCTAGGGGAGTATAGCCCTAGATTTACCTCCTAGGTCCTAGCTTTTACCCTAGGGATACTAATACTAGTTCTAAAGGCTAGGCATCTAATATAAACTACTCCTTATACTATATATAAGGTAGCCTATAAAGAATACCTAAGTATAGAGGCTAATATAGAAAATCTAATTTCTAGTAGTATAGGTTATATAACTAGATACTAAGTAAGGATAGGGATAGTTTATAGCTTAGTAGAGAGCTATAGTAGAAGTTAACTAGAAAATAGGAGGAATAATAATAACCTATATTTAAAGGGGAGGAAGGAAAGGAAGGAAAGGAATAGGGATACTACCCTATTCCCTAAACTAGATAGCCCTCCTACCTAGTTCAAAAGCTATAAAGGAACAAGTTAATAAAGGATACTAAACTAGAAGAAGTAGACATAATCTAGTTAAGGTAATAGAGATATAGGGAATATCTTAATATTTAAAAGACGAGTATAACTAAGGATAGGGCTTAGTATCCCTAATAGTATAATAGAACGTAGAGGTTTTTAACGCTATACAAAACTAGTAGGGGCTTTAAGGAAGTTAGGAAGGTAGAGTAAAGGGCTTTTTCCCTCCTAAGTAATAAACAAAGGATAGCTACTTATCTAGTAGTTAGAATAGTATAGTAATACAAGAATATATCTATCTATCTATATATATAATAAGGTAATATTTAATCCTCTCTATACGATAACTATAAGAACTATAGCTAGAAAGCTAGTAATCGTTATTATTATCTATTTAATATAAGTCCTATTAGTCTATTAATAGTTTTAGGAGAGATCCTATTAGTATACCTAGACGTATTAAGGTTATACTATATCAACTATTATATACTAAACTTAGGTATTAGAAATCGTCCGCTTTCAAAAGAGATATTAAGGCTACTACGAAGGATATATATTTACTCTTATTAAAGATATTGATATATATAAAGGACTAAGACTATAGATATAATATTATTAGACGTCGCTATTATACTAGACACTTTTGTTAGCGCTATTTGCTAGAAAGGCTATTAATCGTTGAATTAAGCTAGTCTATATTTAGGTACGATTTAGCCTAGTTTTAGGGCCTATTATATATAGGCTACCCTTAAGCCTAATTATCTATAACTTTTATTATCTTATTATCTCTATCTATAGCTCTTATTTCCTTACTAGTAGATAGTATAGCTATAAGGGTCTATACTACCTAGTATAAGCGCTTCCTTTATAATAGTAACCTTCCTTCTTTTATTTAGTAATTAAGCGCTATAACTACTAGTATCTATCCTCCTATCCCTTCCGCCCTTCCGTCCCTCCTACCCTTAGTTAGTCTTGTCTATAGTATACTACAATGTAGCTAATAGAGGGGCCTATTATATATAGGCTACCTATACGCCCAATAATCTACAGCTTTTATTATCTTGTTATCTCTATCTATAGCTCTTATTTACTTACTAACGAATAGTATAGATAGTCTATATACTATAGCCTTCGTTACTATAATATATACTATTATATAAAAGAATAGTATAGGGATATAGTAGCTTCTATACTGTTCTTAAGTAAGTAACTAAGTAGTATAGAAGGCCTAAGCGAAGCCTACCTAAGGCCCCTAAACAATAGTATAGCGTACTTAGTAAGTTACGACGAGTTAAGTTAATTTAGATACTCTCTAGTATTTAATACTAGTAATAGCAATTAATACGATAACGACTAGGCCGCTAGGTATTAATAATTGTCTCTTATTCTAACTCTTACTATTATAAAGCCTACTTATATTCTCTAACTTAGCTATAATATAGTTTCGTAGTTATTAGCTAAGTTAATATATCTCTTAAAGCTATCTAACTTCTATCTACTAAGGTATTATAACTCGTAGTTAGATATACTATATTCTCTTACTATTATAGCTCTATCTTATCTTAAAGAGTAACTAGTATAGCTATATACTTCTAGTCTAAGCTCTTTCAATCTTGCCTATAGCCTTACTACTACTATATACCTTAGAAAGGCGCTAGTTTATAGCTTAAATAGTAGAGCTATTAGTAGTTACTTATCGAAGTTAAAGAGCGCTTTTAGGTAATAGATAGTATAGGTTAGTAAGCGTATAGTAGCGATACGAATAACAACTCCTTATATCTAAGTATTCGCCTTTTAGCCCTTAAGGTATACTATAAGCTAATTATATAGCTATTATAAGAACGCTATATCTAACCTCGTTATATTATTTATCTATTAGCTATCTATTAAAGCCTATATTCTTCGCTATATATATTAACTGTTTTATTCCAAATATGCGCTTCTAGACGAGGTACTAGTATACGTTTAGATTAGCCTTATCTATATTAAGAAGGTTTTTAGAAAGGATAGCTTCGAGGATAGTATTGATTATAGGTTAGTAGTTTTACTTACTACTAGTTACTAGATTAAGGTATAAAGTACCTTATAATAATCGTTATATTACTAGAGTCTCGAAGGTATATAATAGAAGCTATAGATCGATATATATAGAATAAAGGATATTAACGTAAGCGTAAAGTAATCGACTAAGTATAGCTAACCTTCTAAAGAACTTATAGACGATAAAGTTATATAGATTAGACATTAAATAAGGCTATAGTTAGCGTAGGTTTACTATACAATATACTATATATTACTTAATTACTAAGTTATAAAGGATCCCTATTATATCGTAAGCGAGACTATAGTATAGTAAGATAGTATACTACTATAACTTCGGCTTAACTTCCTAAGCTATAGTTATAAAATACTGTTTAATAGCTCGTCTCGGCTATCTACGATAGATTAGTATAATAAGTAGAAGCTATAGTAAAGTTAAGTTATAATAGTATATAAGCTAGAGCGTTATCTACTAAATTAAGCTATAAGGAGTTAAGGATAATATTATACTATAGGATAATAAGGAGCGCTTATCGTAGTAGATTAATATCTACTTCTATATCGTAAGTATACTTTAAGAAGGTATAGTAAGTAGTACGATTATCTATATAGATAGTAAGTTAATAATTAGACTATTTCTAGCTCTACTATTTAAATAAGTAAAGTACTACCCTTATCTCTACTACCTAAATATCTTCCTTAGTATTATAGTAAGCGAAGGTATTAGATATTAAGACCTAGTAGACGTTACTAGACTAGTCGCCGTTACTTCTATAGTAATAGAAGTCTACTATAGTATAGTTATAGATATTAGTATATATATATAGCTAAGGCAATCCTAAAGGGTTAATAATACGATAGCTATTATAGTAATTAAGGGCTTTAAGCTACTATTCTAGGTTGCTCTTTACTATAGTTAGAATACGATATCTAATATTATAGCGTTAATTAAATATAGAAGAAGGGCTATACTTTAGTATTAAAGGCTCTACTAAGAGGTATTACTCGATCGTACTAGGATAAATAGTCTAATAATTACTAGACCTATTTTATTATACTAACGCCGCTTATAGAGCCTAATTTATAATAGCTATTACTTTCGAGTATCTATCGCTTAATAGCCTAGTAGCTATAGATTAAGGATTAAGCTCTACGTCTAGATCTTTAACTATAAGGCCCTTAGCGTCCTTCTTATTATTGCGAGGTGTACTAAGCTTACTTATTAGGTTAATCTAGGCTTACTTTATAAGCTTAACTATAGCTAGCTAGTTATTACTAGGTAGTATAATAAATATAAAGTTATCTAAATAGTAGAGTATATATACTTCTCAATATAGTAAGCGCTATTGTAGTAGCTAGTAAGAGCTTCTATAAATAGGTTAAAGATCTATAGCAAGGTAGCTATACTAAAGGATAGGTAGTTATCTATATAATAACGTCCTTACTATTTAATAGCTAATAAGTAATACTAGTTAGTAAAGTACTATAGGTATATTATAGAAGGCTAATATAACGTCTCGTTTAATAATAATCGTATCCTTACTATAGCTTAAAACTATATTATAATATCCTTAAATAAGATATAGGATATAGCGCTATACGCCTTTAGAATACTATCGTTTATGGACTATTCTTATAGAAACGAGAGGTTGTAAATATAGCGGAAGCTACTATCGTACTTTAGTACTAAACCTTATAGGAATATAATAAGGATATAGCTATTAGAAGCCTATACTTTAGTTAACTAGTAGTTATCTAATTCGTTAGCTATCTACTATATCATCTCGAGTAGATCTAGCGCTACTAAAAAGTAGTTATTAGAGTACTTTATAAGGCTAAACTAGTATCTACTATTCTAAGAGCCTTCGAAGCTAATATTAGTACTATAGATAATAAGATAGATAGGGGCTTCTAGTAAGTGTTTATCTAGATAGTCTTATATTAAAGAGTACTATAAAGAAGGTATAAATAGGCTACGTTAAAGATATAGTATTATTAAGGTAGTAACGTTATAGTTAAGGATTATATTTTAACGAGTATAGCTATAGCTTTAAGAGTAATCTATAACTTCTATACTATTAATAAGGAGAGGCTTATTATATAGTAATAGTTACTCCTAATATTATTATAGTCGTTTATTCGAAGGAATAGTCTTATCTAGTAGTTACGATAAATCTAGTAGTATATATAGATACTTAATAACTAGTTAATAGAAGTTACGAGTATTATATAGTAGTAGTTACGTTAACTTAATTCGAGTATAGTAAAGGCTAAAATAGGTACCTAGTATAACTTAAAGAGCTTATAACGAAAGTTATAGAAGGTATCTATTACCCTATAGTAGAGCTTAAGAATAGATTAGACTTTCTATCTTCGATCCCTTTACTAGCTAACTATCTTAGTAGATGTTTTTAATACAATATAGTACTAACTTAATAGCGCTATACATAGCTCTATAGACTACTTAGTAAGTATCTAGTAGATAGTATTTATAGGGGTTTCTAGTAATAAATATCCTTATCTAACTCTACTATATACCTTCTACCTTACTACTAGCTCTTTTATATAATAACTTCTAGCTCTTTTATATAATTGCTTTCTTATAGAATAACTAATCTTCTATATATATATTAGCGATAGTCTACTTTCTAATCCTCGTAAGGTTATTAAGTAACTAAATAGCGATAATCTAATAGACTTTATAGATACTATAAGCAATATAGGTAATACGAATATAGTATAGATAGTTAGTAAGGACGTAACTAGTATAGATAAAGAGCTAGAGTATAATATATCTAAAGAGTTAGAAGTTAAGAAAGCTATAGAAGATCTAGATACTATATAGTAATCTAAGAAGATATAGAAAGTAACTTAGTTAACGCTAGAGACTATACCTATAATAGATAAATTAGAAGATTATGTTCTACTAGAAGGTTAGTATTATTAGTATAGTATCTACTTACCTAATAGCTTCTATACTTAACTAGATAAATTACTACTAATTATATATATAAATAACTATATAAATAGACAATATCGAGAGACCTATCTAGCTAACTATAATAGTAGATTTAGTATATAATATAATCTACTATTACTCTTCTTCTAGCTATTCTTTATAGATCTTCTATTAAGTATAATTACTAGATTTACTAACGAATATACTACGTTTAAACGAGCTAATAATTAGAGGATTATAATAGTTACTAAAGTAAAGATTTAGCTAGGTTTAGTAATATATATATTAGTAATTAGGTAGATAGATATCGACGAATATTAGTTTCGTAATAGTAAATTTCCTTACTATCTAATATATATATATCTTATACTAATAACTAGCGGCGGCTATCCCCTAGTCGGGGGTTAGAGGATACTAGGATAGAACCGACTAGCCGACTACTAACTACCTACTAGCCGACTACTAACTACTACTAACTATCTCCTAGCCGACTACTAACTACCTACTAGCTAACTACCGACTACTACTAACTAACTACTAACTAACTACTAACTAACTACTAACCGACTACTAACCGACTACTAACTAACTATTAACTAACTACTAACTAACTACTAACTAACTACTATCCTACTATCGACCGACTACTAATTAACTATCCTAATCCCTAACTATATCTACTAACTACCTATCGACCAATCTACTACTATCTACTAATAGACTACTAACTACTATCTTAGCGTACTATCTACGCTCCTACTTAGAGAGATTATAGGAAAGGAGTATAGCGAGTATAGAGAGGAGGAACTAGGACTAGGAAGGCTTAGTTATTAATCGGTATTACTAAGCTATACTAACTAATAAGTTAGCTATAGAAAGGAGGAGTATAGCTAAGATAGCGGAAAGGAACTAGGACTAGGAGGGCTTAGTTATTAGTCGGTATCGCTAAGCTATACTACCTAATAAGTTAGCTATAAGGGAAAGGAGCGTAGCTAGGATAGTAGAGAAGGACTAGGACTAGGATAGTATAGTTATTAGTCGGTATAGCTAAGTAATACTAACTAATAAGTTAGCTATAGGAAAGAGGACTAGAATAGGTCGGAGAGCTCGAGCTATCTATCTATATTATATTAAGGATAATAGTTCTAAGGGAGTAGAATAGAGGCAATTACTAGAAGAACTAGAATAGCTAAGTATAGTTAAATCGGTCTATTATAATAACGTCGATAGTAATAGTTACCCTATTATAGTAATAGATATTAGAACGAATCCTATTATATAATAATAGTTAGGGTTCGATCCTAACCCTAATCCTAATCCTAGTATCCCTATCTATAACCTTATCGTTACTAGCGCCTTCTACGAGCCTCGACCGCTATTAGATTATCGCTAGCGCCTTCGACTAGATCGTTTACTTATTCCCTTACTACGTAACCTTTACGTTATACCGCTACTATAGCCTAGTAGTTTTCCCCTTCGACTAGATCCTTCCCTTATTCCCCTATTACGTAACCCTTATATTATACTACTACTATAGCCTAGTAGCTTTCCCCTTCGACTAGATCCTTTACTTATCCCTTTACTATATAATCTTTACGTTATACCGCCGCTACTACCTCGTAGCTTCCCTTACTTATTAGGCGCTTAAGCTAACTACTAGTATTCTTTAGGAACCTTAATCTCGATTATTAAACCTCTCTTCTTTCTACTACTACTAACTAACCTTAAGTATAGTTAGTTACTATTAGTCCTTTCGGATACCTTTTCTAACTATTCTTCTAGCCTTTATACTATTATATCCTCTTTAGGACCTTTAGCGCTTCCTACCTATTACCTCTTCTAGACTATAGTAACGATTAGTAAGTATACTTCTATCTAGACCTCCTATAGAGTATTTCTAGTCTACTAACTTACTCCTTAGAAGCCCTTATAATAGTAGTACTATCTAGTTTATCTATTATATAGACCGTTAATAATATAATCCTTTAGGAATACTATTACAATATAACGAAGCCAACTACTAGCTACTATACTACTCCTAGCTCTACTATATAGTATATAGAGGAATACTAGAGTAGAGTAGAGTCCTACTAGTATATAGTAAGGCTCGTAGGCATTTAGCGAGGCGAGAGTATACTCGATATCGTAAGTAGATCTAGTCTCGCTAGCTTACTCGCCTACGAAGTCCTTAGTAGGAAGAATCCTCCTATATTCTTTACTAATACGAGTAGTACGCTACTCGCATAGGTAGACGCTAAGCTTTACTACCGCTTCCTAGAACTACGTAGCTATTACTAATAGCGAGGCGATATTCGGAAGGCGAATATCTCTACTACGATTAAGGCTTTTACTAACTACTAGAATAGTTTCGATATTGTCCTAGTATACCTATTTCTAAACTATTTCGAGCCTAATAGTTACCCTTAGGTAATTACTTATCTTTAGATACTACTTATACTAGGAGGTTATATAGTTATCTAGTTTAACGCTCTATTACCTAGTTAGGATATATAGGGCAATCCTTATAACGTAATCGCTACTAGCTAGTATATAGTTAGTCGTAATACCGATTAGGGCAAGATAGAAAAATAGACGATAGGGACGACGCTACCTTAGATTAACTAGATAACTCTCGTAACTAAAGGTAACTATATCGATCTCTAGGACGATTTACGCTAAATTATTATAGATAGTAGTAGTATACCTAGCCTATTCGTAACCGCCTACGACCTATAGAACCTATTTATAGACTAGAATAAGATAGTCTAGGAAACGGTAAAGCCTACTAGTCTAAGAGGCTTACTAACTATCTACGATCTTAATATAGTATAGTAGTACGTAATCTATAACGTCCTCGAGGATCCTAGATCTAACCTTAGACGTCTTACTAGATATTACGCTAAGGTCTTTATATATAGTATATATATAGTCTATACTTAAATAGGGAAAACGGCGAGGTTATAGCTTTCTCTATAGTTAAGGGATAGGACTAGCTATTCTAGAGTTTATAGAGTTTAATTTCTTAACTCTATAGCTTAGAATACGTATTCCTTAAAAGCGTTATTTTTATAAAAATATACCCCTCTCTACTCCTATTAAATTACGAGAAGCCTTAGTACCTCCCTATATCTTTAGGATTAATTTCTACTATAGAGAGGCTAGACTTTTTAGATATACCTATTTTTAGCTATTTTAAGGATATTAATTATAGCTAGATACTTCCTTAGAGTGCCTATAGTACTACTCTAGCGCTAGAGACTAGTCCGATATCTACTATAAGAATTATATAGACGTCCTATAGATATATAAGAAAGCGATAGGATAGTTTTATAGTACTTACTTATAGAGACTATAATCTTATATAGCCTAACGTCTACTATAGGAATCGTAGAGGCGCCCTATAGATCTATAAGAGAGCGATAGGATAGTTTTATAGTACTTACTTATAGAGACTATAATCTTATATAGTCTAACGTCCGCTATAGGAATCGTAGAGGCGTCCTATAGATCTACGAGAAACCGATAGGATAGTTTTATAGTACTTACTTATAGAGACTATAATCTTAAGTAGTCCGACGTCTACTATAAGAGTTATAGAGGCGCCCTATAGACCTAGGAGAAGCGATAGGATAGCTTTATAGTCCTTACTTATAGAGACTATAATCTTATATAGTCTAAGAGGCTAATTACGTTTAGGGAAAATCTAACTATATCCTCGATCGGTACTACTACTATAGGGTCCTTAAATATATTAAAGTCCTTATCTAGGTTTAGGACTACTAACTATATATAGCGTAGTATTAACTCTAGCTTAGTCTTATTATAGATAACCGTAAAGAGTAGAAATATAGTCTCTATATCTATATACTAGCGATTAAACTCTATACTATATAATCTAGCGACGTAGTAAGTACTATATATATATTTACGACGAATAGTAACTATATACTTCTAGAGATCTACTTAGTCTTACTATACTATAGTTATAATTTAAAATAGGTATTTAGTATAGGTACCTTCGCTATAAGGTAATATAATATCGTACGTTACCTCGATCTATATAGAAAGTTAGCTTAGCTAAGGTAGAGTATTATATAGACTTACGATCGAGGTTTTTCTAGTAGACTAGTCTCTTAATAACGACAAATCTCGGAAGTAATAGTAACGTTACGTTAATACCTAAGAGAGAGAGTCGTTATATTACTTAAATAAGCTTATAGCTTCGACTACCGATAGTCTTTAGGACGCCTTTTATAGATATACTACTATTCGTTATCTCTACGTCGCTATTAGGAGTCGTAGTAGCGGTAGTAATAGTAGTTATAGCCTATAGGGTTCTATCTATAGTAGGTAATAGAGTAATCGAAGATATAATACTAATAGGTATTTACTATCGTATAGCTATAGCGGCCGATGCCTACTACTTCGTCGCTTTCTCGTAGATCTATAGAGCGTTTTATAGTACCTACTTATAGAGACTATAACCTAATATAGTCCGATATCCGCTATAGGAGTCGTAGAGGTATCCTAGGGACCTACGAGAAGCGATAGGATAGCCTTTAACGAGATCCTTTAAGCCTTATTCCTCGAATAGCTTACTACTTACCTTCCGCTATTAGATCGCTACTAGCGCCTTCTCCTAGATCCTTTACTTATCCCCTTACTACGTAACCTTTACGTTATATCGCTATCGCTATCTCGTAGCTTTCCTTACCTATTAGGTACTTAGACTAACCGATAGTATTCTTTAGGAACCCTATCCTCGATTATTAATCCTCTCTTCTTTATACTACTACTAACTAACCTCGAGTATAGTTAGTTACTATCTATCCTCTCTAAGACCTCTTCTAACCCTTCTTCTAGCCTTCCTACTATTATATCCTCTTTAGAAT
Organism: Pseudocercospora musae; assembly: GCA_001578225.1. Taxonomy (NCBI): domain Eukaryota; kingdom Fungi; phylum Ascomycota; class Dothideomycetes; order Mycosphaerellales; family Mycosphaerellaceae; genus Pseudocercospora; species Pseudocercospora musae. The sequence goes on from LFZO01000681.1 coordinate 53,110, forward strand.
CTTCTACGCTCTAAGACTTCTATAACGATCTATAAGTATACTTCTATTTATATCGAGTATTTCCTATCTACTAACGCTTTTACGAAGAGTCCTCGCAATAGGGTTATAGAGCTATTCGTCTATACTATAGACTATTAACTATATAACCCTTTCGCCCCTTAAGTATAGTAGAATAGGGCTAGTAAGAAACGGCTACTATAATATCTAGAATAAGTAAGTATAGCTAGGAGTAGAGTTATACTAGCGTATAGTAAGGCTCGTAGATATTTAGCCTACTAAGAGTATACTCGATATTACGTATAGACCTAGTCTCGCTAGCCTACTTGCCTACGAAGTCCTTAGTAGAAAGAACTCTTCTATATTCTTTACTAATGTAAGTAGCGCGCTACTCGCGTAGGTAGACGCCGAGCTTTACTACCGCTTCCTAGAACTATATAGTAATTACTACTAGTAAGGCAATATTCGTAAGGTTAGTATCCCTACTAAGGTTAAGGCTTTCGCTATCTATAAGGAGGGATTCGACGTTATACTCGTCTACCTCGCCCTTAACTACTTTAAGTATAATAGTCGCTATCTCGTAATTACTTATCTCTAGATACTACTTATACTAGGAGGTCGTCTTATAGTTTATTTCGATACTTCTTTACCTAGTTAGTATATCTAGGATATGCCTTACGATACGATTATTACTAGCTAGTACTCGGTTAGTTCTAATAGCGGATAGGATATATTAGAAATATAGACGATAGCTACGACGTAATAGGAGGACGAAAGGATAATTATACTAGCTAGAGGTAAGCGCCCCTATCTCTAGACTAATTTATACTAAATTATTAGAATATATAGTCTAGTTAGTTACCTAGTAGGGGATACCAAGTAGATTGGATTATATAATAATAATTATATAACTAATCTAAGCTAACCCCTTTTAGCTTAAGCTCCAATCTATAGATAATAATAATAATATACTTACTATTCCTACTTTAGCTCCTACTATTCCTTATAGCTTCTATTATAGTTTATAATCTATTTATACCTATCGGCCCTCCTTAGCTCGATAGGTTATAAGCCCGGATTTGTAACTATAAGGTAGAAAGACTAAAGTAGTATAGGTTACTCCTAGACCTATAAGTCTAGTCCTAGAAGGAAGAGGCAAAATAGGAAAGGGAGACTTAAGGTAGACCTATATATATTGTATAAAGAAGCCCTATATATATAAGCTATAAAAGAACCTAGTAAGGTATACTTGGAAGTATAAAGGGAATAGATAAGCCTAAGTTTTGAGTACCTTAGAATAAGCCTTAGACTTAGTACTTAGTACTACTAATACCCTAA
>LFZO01000682.1:0-22438 GCA_001578225.1 Pseudocercospora musae
CTAACAAGTTAGGGTATTAGTAGTACTAAGTACTAAGTCTAAGGCTTATCTAAAGGTACTCAAGACTTAGGCTTATCTATTCCCTTTACACTTCTAAGTATGCCTTACTAGGTTCTTTTATAGCTTATATGCATAGGGCTTCTTTGTGCAATGTATGTAGGTCTACCTCGAGTCTCCCTCTCCTGTTTTGCCTCTTCCTTCTAGGACTAGACTTATAGGTCTAGGAGTAACCTGTACTACTTTAGTCTTTCTTCCTTATAGTTGCAAACCCGGGCTTATAACCTATCGAGCTAAGGAGGGCCGATAGGTATAAATGGATCATAAGCTACAATAGAAGCTATAAGGAATAGTAGGGGCTAAAGTAGGAATAGCAAGTGTATTGTTATTATCTACAGGTTAGAGCTAAACCTAAAAGGTGTTAGCTTAGATTAGTTATATAATAGTCATTATGTGATCTAGTCTGCCTTGGCATCCCTTGCTAGGTTACTAACTGGACTGTATATTCCAACAGTTTTTAATAGAGTATTACTTAGAAAGTTAAAACTCTTAGTTAATATTAGACTACTAATTAAATATTAGTTAAATTCTAAAAGATTAAATTTAAAAATCTAGAATCTAGAATTTCAAAATTCTCGGGATTAATTAAAGCTTAACTATTCAATACTTAATGCTTCTAATCAATGTCTATTCGTCTCTAGCTCGAAATTCTAGCAAGCTACTACTCTTGGAACGCGACCGTGGTCCACAACACTTCCTAGTCATAAAATCGCTACATTCTCGCTCTAGTCTCCCGAGATAGACATAGAACTAGCCTAGCTTCCTCGGTTAGCAGGATACATATAGCTGGCCGAACGAAGCCATTATAGACAATGTCAAGGTCGTCGAATCTGCCGTCCTCGCCGCGACGGCATCTGCCAGGTCGTAACCTCAGGGCTAAATTCAGCTGTCTAGCAGTGTCCGCGAAGCTTAGGACCAGGTTCGCATAATCGACGTTCAACGTTGTAGTACTCGCCGAAGCCGCGTACATTGTTGGAGTCTAGAGGTCAGTTTGAGAACACATGCACCCATGCCATGTCAAAGAGGATGTGGACACTAGTCTACCAGGTATGTTATCGGTCTCTCCCATCTAGCTCATTTTGCTACTCTGGGGAATGTCTCTAATCCCGCGGTCGATCGATGACACAAAGAACTGCCTACGCTTTGATTTCGACATGACAGACACTTTTCTGATATCTTCGCGCCTCTGTCGCAGGGCGTGGGATACGGAATTGTTATTGGAGCCGGGGCGCAGCGTTCGCCATCATCATGTCTGCAATATCTTGGTACATGTCTCGATACATGGATGTGGTTCGGGACAGCGAGATGTTCGTGACTGCGAAATATTCCGCCAAATCTGGACTCCTCGTTTCTGCAGTCGTACCGTCTTGGACAATTCTAGCGACTCTATCAACAAGCTCGAGCTTCGGATACAGCTATGGTGTCTAGCGACCTTTCTAGGCAAGTAGCAGAATCTGTTCCTCGTTTCCAGAACTCCTTACTGACCATGTATATAGTACGCAGCTAGTGCTACCATTCAGATCCTTCTCTTCTCCGTGGTAGCAATAGAGCTGAAAAGACGAGCGCCATACCCGAACTTTCCTACAATTTATAAAAGCAGTGGTACTGCCGCACACATCATATTCACGGCGTATTCTTTCGTTTGCCAGATTTCTGAGTACTTGCAACCTGCTCATCGGTGCGTCCGCGGTCTTCAGCTCCATGACAGGCATCAATAGAGACGGCAGCTGCTTCTTGCTTCCGATCGGAGTCGTCATACAAACGCTGGCTGGCGGGGAAGACGCAACAGTCATTACAGACTGGGTACGCACAAGAAAACGACATGACGAAAATGAGTCTGCTGGTTCGCTGGACAGGCCCATACTGTCATAATCTATATCTTCATGCTCATGTCAACTTCCATTGTGTACACTACATCTTCGGTCATTGGCACCCCCGGCCGTATGTGGACTTTGCTAAAGGAAGCTGCGGTTCGACATCCAGTGGGCGACAATGCGAGGGGAGAACATTTAACCATGGCGAGCGGTGGAGGTGCCTATCTCGGCTTGGTACTTGTTGGTGCTGGATTTGCTGGTGTGGTCCATTCACAATTATTTGAAAAGCCATCGCGGAAGACCCACGAAGCACGTCGAAAGGCTATCTGCTGGGCGGTCTGGCATGGTTCACCATCCCATTCGTGCTTGCTAGTACTTACGGATTGGCTGCAGCTGCCATGGAACACCTTCCAGTATTTCCGACATATCCAACCCGAATGAACGTCTAGGAGACCAGGAATGGGCTGCCAATGCCTCGCACAGCACTTGCACCCATGGGCACCAGCGTCGTGTTTGCGGTTGTGCTCGCGTGTTTCATGGCTGTCACCTCTGCGATGTCGCTTGAGACTGTAGCCACTGCCGCGCTCTTGTCATACAACGTCTACAAAGCATTTTTCAAGCCTGATGTAACGGAGTACGAGCTCAAACGCTTCTCAGAGTATGCAACAGTTGGGCTTGCGAGTTTCGCTGCAGCAGTGGCTTGCGGTCCCAAACACGCGGGCTTCGCTGTAGATTTCATCGTTACCGCAACTGATATCTGGATTGATTCGGCTATCATCCCGATGGTATGCACAACCATGTGTGGAAAGCAATCCAAAGCAGCGGTCATCTTTTCACCTCTGGTTGGCTCAGCTGCTGGTATGATTGCCTGTATGCTCAAAGCATACACTCAGTATGGCAAGGTCAACATCACAACTTTGCAGGGCATACTGCCTCTGGATACGGGCAACATGATGGCTTTGACATGCCTAATAGTGTTGACGCCTCTAATGACATTCATCAAGCCCGACAATTATGACTGGAACTATCTGCAACTTAAGAGCAGACCTCAGGAGGAGTCACAATATCGACCAGCGGCACATTCACTCATAGAGACCAGCGACAGTCGAGCGAATGTTACCTTGTTCCGTTCGCGTAGCATCTCGATAGTTGCCGGCGCATCCCTCGCACTCGCTCTCCTCGTCTTATGGCCGATACCGATGTACGCAACACACTAAGTGCTCAGCAGAGGCTTCTTCACAGGATGTTTAGTGGTGGTCTTTCTCTGGGCATCTTCGCCGCCGGCATTACCACTTTGCTACCAATATGGGAGGGTAGACACACCATAGACAAGCAGGAGACGTCGCCACCGATTCGACTAATTTTGGTGAATAAGCCGAACAGGTGTCTGGAGCAGCGAAGGGGAAGCAATAGTGGGTACGTGAGCTCTGCAGCTATTCTGTTAGCGAGCAAAGGTTTCGTCTAAACTCTTAGATTCTGTCACCGCATCATCTGCGACCCGAAAATCAGAGCGACAACCTACACGCCATCCTCTGGTCAACTAGCTATCCGATTCGACCTCGATCGCGCGGCCAACCGGTATCAATTCGGCTTCATGAGTCTGGCTTTTCTGGTCCAGGAGCTGGTTTCGGCCACGGTTGCGGGCTGAATGGCGGTCGCGGATAAACATCACTGATATGGCCCTTAGCATTACGCTCCGATTCACCCAGCGCACCGAAGAGCCTGTGATCTTTTGGTGTCATGAAATACGCAGAACCACCATCGTAGACTTCAGGCGCGAACTTCAAGACCTCTTCATCGCCTCCACCGCCACGAAGGCCGGATCTCTCCGGTCTACGATGCTGTCCCTTGCCATGCTTAAGTGGCCTCGGTCCATGACTCGCATCTTTTCTCGTCGGTTGTCGCTTCTTGTGGTACGGCTTCTTCATACGCTTGGCTTTCGCCTTCTGCTTCTCTTTCTTGCACTTCTTGAGGCGCTTCTTCTCGTCATCGTCAACATCAGACTCATAATCATCTGTTTTGTATGACGCTTCGGAACCGGAGTCATCTGCCATGGACTTATGCTCGTGGTCAGAGTCACCGTCATCGTAAGGCTCGACAGGAGGAACGCTTGATGCTCCCAGTACCAGCTCACTCAGAGTCGATGCGGGATGAAGTGGAGTCTGCTCATTAGATTGAGCATAGTATGCTCCAACTTGCGGGACCCGGGCAAAAGGATATCCATCGTGCACCAGAGGACTCAATCGTGATGCTGGCCCGATTTGCCGAGCGTAGTATTTGAGATCGTCCTTAACAATTCTGGATCGGGGGCAAGGCTCTCCGTGCATCAGCTTCGATCCATCCTGGAGTCCTCGCTTTCGTCCCAGCCAAGCATAAGCCAATAGCGTCAAACCGATGATGGCTTGCGCCGCAAAGATTTCGAGGGCTGGCATAACGGAATGGTATGCTGCTCGATTATGAAACAGGAAGAAAGCAATCTCATGCAGAACCCGCGCTAATATGAACTTGTGAGCAGACCTGGTCGCTCAAGATCATTTGCTCAAAACATCGGACTTTCCAAGGCATGGCAAACAGATCGGACGGAATGGATCGACACAATATAACATTTCTGCTACTGTTCAGTATACGCAGAGTGAATGCAAACATCCATCAGATTTGCCGACGATTGTCCGCACCTGTCCCAAATTCCGAAAGATCAACCCACAACGCCCTGATGACCTCCAGCCCTTAGGCCTTGTTCATCCAACCATCATCATCAATGTCAGCGTCGGGTGCTTAGTTACCGCATTTGGCATCAACAACAGCGTAGCCCCCGGCCTGTCTCTGGCAAGCACGGCGAAAACCGTTGGCCTCAACACCGCGACCATTGAAGTCGACACACTGCTCTTGTAATCAGCAAATGAACGTAATGCGGCATGGAGAGTGCGATCAACTTACGCCATGGCCATCCCAATTCAGGTTTGGGTACTGGCTGTGCAAGTCGCGGCAAGCCTGAGCACCGAGCCACTGGTCAGGAACACCGTCGCGAGTGCAAGAGCATCTGCCATGGTACGGGCCCTCCTGGTTGCCATCTCGGAAGCCTTGAGAGCCTTCTGGAAAGCGACCTCCCCACTGAGGAGCAGCGAAAGCGCTAGGGACACTCAGTCAGTCTTGCGCAGTTGGCGAACAGCCGCACATCTGCTCACCTGGCCGTAAACAGGGCAGAGACGATGGCGATGAAGTGCATATTGATTGTTGAAGCTGGGTAGAAGCGTTGAGCTGGAGGTACTGGTGTTTGTGACTGGACTGGAAGGCTGTGGTTTGCTGATGTCTTGCTTTTGGCGCTCAGCGTCTGCGACTTTATACACATTCGCGACGCGCCCAGAATGCGGCCGGCAAACCTCGGATTGCCTTCATCTTCTTGAGACGACTCGGACTGTCCGGACACTCGCATGCTGCCCGTGCGCATGCCTTCAATCGATTGCGCTCATGGCAAGCGCAGGGAGTATTCATATCAACGAAGGAATTCGGATGGCACGTGGAAAGGATGACTGAGTAGTGCCAAACAACTGCAGTAGGCGCATCCAAGCAGAAATGAACCCATTCCGGAGCAGTTTTGAATGACTCGCTTTCGGCAAACCAGGATGTCGTGGGAAGATAGGCTTTGTGAAGGGCGATAGGCAGTGTGCAAACGTTTCAAAGCCAACGAGCCTTTCGAGACCCTACCACGCTAGGAGGCGGATCGAGTGTGTTGTGCGTCGGAAGTGCGCGAGAATGCTGGTCCGGCATAGTAAGAGCTTGCACGGGAAGTCGAAGGCGGATGCTTGACGGCGGAGGATAATAATATGCCATAGTTGGAGGGCGAGATGACCGGACCGCCAAGACGCTGGCAGTGGCAGTAGCAGTAGCAGTAGCAGTAGCAGTGGCAGTACCCGAAGATCAGAAGTATTCATCACATGAAGACGGCCCCTGCGCATCGCTTTTGAAATGAAGTCTCGCTGGCTCTTTCCGGATCGGGCTGCTTAGTAATGCAATCACCCCGCCATCTTGATCTTTGTTTACTTTGCTCATCCGGACATCTTCGGCAAGGAACTATGATATCGCTACGCAACCATCCAATGCACATGTAAAGCACAACTCATCACACGCCCGCTGCATGCGACAATGCTCCATTGGCTGGCTGGCCAAAAGCCGCACGACAACCACGACCAAGATTCGGACGCTACAGCATATGTCGAACCACCCGAAACGCCCGCCCCAGTCTTCGCAGTACGCGCTTTCAAGCATGCTATCTTTGGGACACCGTCAACACAGCACAGACAGCCGCGGCGACACTCGAACACCGAAAACAATGCGCGATCCGCGAACACCACGCGACCGCGTATGATGCGGCCGAAGAGCCAGAACGACGCTGCCACACTGGGAAACAACCACGAAGAAGCAGTCGCGTCGGAGCCACTTCCTTCTCCTACCAAGGGAATCTTGTTGACTCCGGGCACTGCCGGCGGCAAGCGCAAAACAGTCTCGTTCGGCCTTCACGTCATGGACAATGAAGACAAGCGACCGCTAAAGAGTGGCTTGCCCGATGATTGTCCTGGAAAATTTCCGAGCCCTTGGACGAAATCTGATACCGAGCATGTCGAGCAAGCGGCTGATAAGCCAAGGGGACGTAGCAAACTGACCGAGGCATTGGAACAAGTGCGCGACGAATCTACGAAACGCAGAGTCAAATTGGGGAGCAGAGATAGGGCAAAAGAGGATGCAGAGTCAACTCAAGACCTGGAGGATCCAAAGTCCGATGCTGGAAAGTACTGGAAGAGGGAGTATGATGTCTATCGGGAAAATACCACGCGCGAGGTTAAGAAGCTCGTGACGAAGCAAAAGTCTGCCAAGAACTATGCCCGGATGAAGGAGGAGGAAAATATGGATCTGAGAGAAGAGTTGCATCAGGAACGCAGAAAGGTCGATCGGCTCGAGAAACGTTCTATCGAGCTGGAAAGACAGCTCAAGGAGTTCCAGGAAAAGCTCCGGTCATCGCAGGAACGCGAGAGAGATGCCAAGGACGAGCTTGGTCGACTCAAACGAGGCTTTGGGCCCACCGTTTCGACTTTCAGGCGGACCGACTTATCTTTGCAGAATGGTCCAAACGAAACCCCTCCATCCGAGCAGAATGATCTTAGGAGCGCTCGTTCGCGGCCAACACTTGTGCCGCCTCCAGAGCCGAACCAGGCACCACTCGTTCCCGCGAAGGACACTGCCAAGGATGCACCGAAGCCTGCGACTACGGAAGTAACGTCTCGTCCCAGACCACGGCCTCGTGACATTAAGACGAAACTGGACGACACTTGGGCTCCTTCGTCAAGTCTAGTCCCACCGAAAGTCGCTCCCGCACCTCCATCACCCAACAGCAGCCGAGCCGTGACAAGCGGCACGGGAGCGACACCTCTTCAGTCGCTCAGCATTAATAGCGTGGCGGACACGCGATCGATTGCCTTGTCGATGGGCATGCAACCTCCTTCGCCCCAGCGAGAGGAACCCATGGACTCTCCTCTGCGACAATCGCCAAATCTGTCGAAACCATTGCCATCATTGGACAAGCCATCTGTGCTTGAAGAAGCATCAAGTCAAGTGCCACCATCCAGCCCATTTGACCCGAGTGCAGGCGCTCAGCAAACATGTGTCTCTCCCACAGAATTGAAGTCTGCTCGGAAAGGCGCAAACAACTCCAAAGAGAACATTTCGCCGTCGAGGCCGAAGTCCAGAGATGGACTGTCACAGAAGCCCTCGGCCATATGGACCGGCATAGGTGGAGACATCGCTGAACAGAACCGAGCCATCCAGAATAAGGAGGGCAAGACATACAGCATGAGCGCGTTGGAGAAAGCAAGAGCGAAACAAGCTGCCAAAGGCAGAATACCTTCGTAAACCATACCATTCCTGGATTAGAGATACCCCGATTTGTCAGTGACTGTAGGTAGCGTACCAGTTGTGCAGAATCATCGACTTAGCATCCTGACGTCTACGGTTCAAACACTCCTTTGTGCATAAGCTTCTGAAACGGCTTCGCCTCCATCCTCACAATCTCCGTCCTCGTCTGCTCGAAATGCGTACACCCATACCTCAAAACTTCAGCAAACGTCCCCGTCTCAACATCCTTTCCCTCATTCTCATCCCAAAGCGTACCGAGATGTTTACTCACAGTCAAATGCTTCCCATGCGTGATTTTCTGAATACTGGATTTCGATAAAAGTCTCCAAACCAGATTCGAAGCTTTTTTGTACTCCTCACTTTCAGAAGCGATATCGGTGCGGGTGGAGAGTGCATTGTAAAAATCTCGTCCATTGAAACCGATTGTGTTTTCTGCGCCCCAACATTCTTGCAAAGAATCGAAACAGAAGATGTGGGTTTGCCAGTACGATGCGCAAGTCTCTTGAGGGGAGGAGTTGGGGAGCGGAGAGTTGAGCATGGTGAGACGGAGGAAGGCCATGACTTGGGATATATATTCGAATACTGTGACGGGGTCGACTTTGAAATCCCAGTGGAAATTCGATTGGCGAGAGTCTTCGAAGTTGAGGTTTGAAGCGAATGAGAGCAGGGGATCGGACATTATGCCCGCGTGGGACCTGCGGCCTTTCCAGAAATGTGTGAATAAGTCGTGCCAGGTTTTGATAAATGGGTCGGACTTTCGCGCCATTACGAAGGAGTTGGAGATTATTTGGTCGTACATTATTGGGACTGCGATGCGATGGGGAGAGGTTGGGGATGTGAGGTTGTTCCAGGCTATGTGGTCGAGGTGACGGAAGAGGATGTTGCCTACGTCCATGAAAACTCCGCCGTGGTTGTAGAGGAGTGCCCCTCGAAGTAAATCTGCGGAGTGAGGACCTGTATATGGACCGGTCATTTCTCCGTCGACGAAAGATTGAGGGACTTGATCTGGTGAGACGAAGTTGAGGGCGTAGTTTGGTGAGGAGGGAATGGCGTCTAGGACTCGGATAGTCCAGGGCTCTGGTGTGCCGCTGTGACCACCGCAGATTCGGACCCAGTCGTAGACGTTTCGTTGGCACCAGCCTGGCATGTTCTCGAGACCTTTGTCCCAGAAGGCCCATATGTTTTTCTCAGTTGTGACTGGAGCATGTTCATTGAGAGTCGCGAGGATCTCTGAGTCTGACCTGGTGTCTTTAGGTGTGATTGGCTTCAGCGCTGAAGCGTATACAGGAGGGATATTGAATTCTGATTTAGATATGCAGCCCATCGTGCTGCTTCTTTCTCGCTTTCTGCTCCTTGTCGAACCTGGAATTAGAGTGTGCGAATAAAATCCAGACTCGTAGGAATCATGAGGTATTTAGAGATTGCGAGACTCGCAACAGCAGACGGAACTTACTTATAAGAGTTGTCGTATGGGCGATTCTCACGCATCTGCTCACGCACCTGATATCTTGCAAAGACAGCATTTGATCCGCGACGATCCTGGGTACATATGACGAAGGAATGCCGATTCCTAGGAGATCCGCTTGTGCTCTTGGAGCGGTTCAGCTGCCCCACAAGCACTACAAGCTCCTGCGGATCCTTCTGGAACCAGCAGCATCATTGGTCGTTTAGACTCTTCAGCCTTCTGTGAAGCACATGGGTCTTGCTGTCGTCCTTCAGGGCACTCTCTGGAAGCACAAAATACGGGTGGCATGATGCGCTCCGTACTTCTGCTGACCATTTGCTTGCTCAGATAGCTTCATCTCCTTCTGACCATTTGCTTGCTCAGATAGCTTCATCTCCTTCTGACCATTTACTTGCTCCGCTAGCTTCATCTCCTTCTGACCAAGTGCTTGTGGAACATTCATTGATTCGTCTTGCCGGCATCACTTCCTTTTCCTCGTGCTCTAGTGCTTTAACGTCCTCTCAAATGATTTTGCAGATGCGTGCGTTCTCTCTTCGCCGTTTTCTTAAGTCGGTGGCTAAATGTCATCCAGAACGCCTGAGATGGGCTAAAGGGCAAAGCATTCCAATGCTCAGGCGCAGTGTGAGAGAAATGCTGTTTCGCAGGAGAAAAGAAGGAGGGTCTCCTGAACCGATCTTGGCGTCCACAAGTGCGGGCCGCTTGAACACGTCAACCGCACAACAGGTTTTGTAAGTTAGCACATTCACAAGGAAAACAATACTTGAATGAATCTGTAATACATATGCATTCTGCGTGTCCATGTCTTTGTCTTTGATTTCTCTAGTTACTGACTCTTTGCTAGCCATGCATACCTTCCGGCTCCGCCGCTATGCTCGTATTCACAACACTCCAATCGCCACAGATCTGAGTCGCTTTTCCCGCTTGAAGTATTCAACTAAGCTTTAACGCAGGCCCAATAAGCAGCCCAAGCAGTTGTCGCATTGCCGTTCCACTCTGGGAACTTGCTCTCATCGAAGCCATTCTCCGCAGCCAACGCATCAACACGCTTGCCCGGCTCAACGAGCTCGAAGCTCTCGCAGCTGGAGATAATGCTTGGCATGATCGGGACAGGAGTTTGGTCGGGGGTGTAGTGAGTGCCGAAGTCTGGCTGAACTGGAGGAGTGAAATGGTACCAGGGTGTGTTGATGCAGACAGGGACGTATGCCTGAAGGCCAAAGCAGGTCTGGCCGATAGACGGGTTCCACTTGTAGAATTGTGTGATTGTGAAGTTGTTGAAAGACTTGGCAATGCTAAGGCAGGTGTCCGAAGGCTGGACAGTGTAGAAGGCCGAGCAGTCCGATGGGCGGACGGTGCAGACCTTGACAATGTCAGCAAGCTCCAGAAAGGTCAATACCATCGACTTACGCATCCGGCTGAGTCCGAGCAATACTCAGTGCAGTTGTTCGCTTGGCGCGTCTCAAGTTCACTAGCGAAACCGGCTGGCATAGAACTAGCAAGTGGTGAGCAGAGGACAGAGGCCGCAAGGGCGCTCAATGTGAAGAGAGTGAACTGCATAACGACGGTTGGATTTGGTGTGGATGCAAGTCGAAAATGTGTACAGTAATAAGAGAGTGTTGGAATCTGACGAGATACTGCCATCGGCCCATCTTTGATCACAAGCTCTTGGTCTAATATACAGTCAAAGTAAGCGAGGTGGTAGGCCGGGCTATCCTAGCAGGCCGGACCTGACTATTAGTGGTTATGATCTGTTTTGATGTAGTCCCTATTCTGCCTAAATAGGTAGCTTGTCCCCAGGCCCAACACTTCCAAAGTATATAATATTCCAAAATAAGTTAATAAATGCAAGGTTAGGAATAGCCCAGCCTGCCAGCTCGCTTGATTTGACTGTATGCTGCTCTTGCGTGGCGATGAGATGTTAGAACAGGCAGTAAATCCTATTTCGAGACTGAGGATATGCCATTCAACATTCCGATTGGAAGCAGCCTGTATACAGTGGGTGGGTGCAAGCAGATTCAAGGGGGAAGTGCATGGGCTGCCTGTCCCGACCGACCGAGCCAATTCGCTCCGCTTCACGCTTCTTGGAACGGTGTAAAAGTCCAAATCCGTCAAGATGTCCCGAAATATATGTCGCTTGCAGGTTCGCCAACGGAAAGAGTCTGGTGCCTTGCATGACGGGGTACGAAGGATCGCAGGATTTTCCGGTCATACTGTATGTACCACATTAATGTTCTTCAGCCGCATGCAATTCAGGAGACCGCCGTGGTCGGGCCGGTGCGTTTCTGACCCAGGTTTTATCTTATGATTATCATTATTATTTTGGAAAAGCTGGTGCGAGAAGTTAGGATCTCGTCGCCATCATCCATCAAGCTCTTCGAAGGCCTCAAGAAAGTGCATTGTTGTGTCAGCTTGTTCGAGGAGCGGAGGAGAGCGAGTCTTCATTCACGCAGAGGCGCTGCCAAGCCCGGGGGACTGACACGGTCTTTGGCTCCGCCATACGATAGTGCTCTCGTGCAGCCGTGTCGACGATGTTCCGATGGGAAGATTCAGGTGAAGTCGTGATGAGAAAGTCACGCTCTCAACTGTTCCTTCATCTTGAAGGTGAACTCTTCGACACAAATTGTGCGTCGACAGATCCGAACTCAAAAGTCCTAAGGAATACAGAATGCATCCCGCGTCAATACCACTCATATCGAGAGTCGAGTATGCAAAACCCTGGCCGAGCACGAGCGGAATGTGGTTCCAGGCGTGAAGACTCATATACGGCTTGCGAGTCCTTCGCGAAAGATGCCACATTCAACGCTGGCGTGGCCGATCATGGACTCTGCTAGGAAAGGCTTGCGATTTGAGTCGTTCACGTATACAACCTGCTTACACACAGCTCGCCGCCAATTGGCATCTGCCCATACTTGCACCACGCAGCGAGCTTGTGAAATCCTCTCGGACACAATTCTGTCTGACAGCGCTGAGAGCTAGTAGATAGCTCTTCTTTTCCAGCTTCCATCACACAATGCAAGACGCGGACCACTTGAGGAGGAGAGCGGAGACGTCCTCGGAGTTCAAGATTGGTTGAAAGCACTGGCCCACCTTGGACAGGTCATCCTCGCTTGCTTCCAAAGACAAGGCACGGCCTCCTCACACCTGAAGTGACGCGAGAAGCTCAATTCCACATAGGCAGACGACCGTGGTTCTGCTCGCGAGAGACACAGTCGGCGCACCGCACACTGTCACAAGCGAAACCGACTTCGCCGAACTCTTCGGAGTACGCGAGGAAGGCTACTTCATGGATACCAGAGCTACGATTGCATCTACGGCTGGCGGCCTGGTTGTCTCTCTGCTGCCGGTATGGAGCATTATGCTCCTGGTCGAGGCCGAGGATTGCGAAGTACACGGGGTAGTTGGTGTTCAGGTGGTGCCGGGTAGATAGAGACCAATGTGTCAACGAGCCAACGCAGTGCTACCAGTTGTCGTGCAATGAGACAAAAGTAGTTGGAGCTGAGTTGATTAATTGTCTATCTCTGGCTGTCTTGGAGGAAGTATCTATGGTAGCTCCGATGCCAGCACATACGGTCTCTTTACCAACATCTTGTTTGAGGAGGGTGAAGTCCGACAGCAACCGCAGCGTGACACCCAGCCAGGGCCAAGCAACGCGGCACCCGATGTTGGCACGCAGCAGAGCGACGGACGAGAGCTGCAGGAGGATAGCCTGTTTGTTACAGGCAGCACCCCCAGTTGACCGCCTGGATGCCCAAAAAGGCCGTATTACGTGCGCTCGCTGTCGAGTTGGAGGCTTTGCCTTCCCATGCTGGAATCAACGCGAAGAGTCTCTGGTATGCCTCCATGAGCGCGAGCACTGACCGCACTAAAGTTTGATTGATATGAGACTAGAAGTGACGTGAGTGGGTTGGAACACGGCCATCTGCGCAAGCTTGACTACCATGAAGCTGAACTCAGCTGAGAATCAGCGTAAATGTGAAAGTGCCCGACTATTCACGACCGTTCGCTTCCAAATTGAAGACATGCTCGAATGATGCTAGAAGCGCTGCGAATAGCCCAGTGTAGCGCCATCTGCGCAAGTGTTGACTCCATAAACCTCAAAATCAGCTTAGAACCAGCGCAAATCGTGAATATCGCCGCCTAGATACGACTATCTGCTTCCAAAGTGAGGGTGGCTGCTTGGAGTCATGAATTTTTAGCGGGAATTGTCGTCCGCTCTTGCTATTTTACACCTATTTTTACATTGGTAAGGGCCTTACGAACCACTAGTAGAAGGCGCCGCGTCCTCCGCGACCGCCACGCCATCCTCCGCGACCACCGCGCCACCCACCACGACCGCCGCGACCACGATCTCCGCCCGCGCGATTGGCGGCGAGCTCCTGGGCTCGCGCGACGGCGGCATTGATGTCGCTCATGGCCGAGAGCGGGTCTGCTTGGAGTGGCGGGACGTCTGCATAGCCAGTCGCGCTCTCACGGAACTTCTTCCGGTTCTCCTTGGCTTTCTTGACGCCCTCTTCTGTGAAGCCCCAGTAGTTGCGCTGATCGCGCTCTGGGTCCTTCCAGATCTTGTTGCCCATTGGATCGATGTCTAGGACGGAGTCGGGCGCGGTAAAGTCGTCGAAGCAGTGGAGCATCTCACTGTGCAGGTGCTTGATGTCCTTCTTCAGGTCTGGACTGGCTTCTTTGCCTGGAAAATAGTCAGCAGGCGCTTCAAATACTAATGAAAATGCCATTCTTACCACCATTCTCTACTTCGTAGCCGCCCTTCGGGAATGCTGCAGCCTTCAATGGGTAGCCGCGCGTGTTTTTCATGTAGAGGCCATTGGCGGCAGGAAGCATGTGCCATGGCGCTTCTGGGTTGTCCTTGACTCCGTGGCGCTTGGGAAGGACGATAGGGTTTGGATCGTCATCTGGCTTCTCGTTGTTGGAGGTGATGAGCGCTGCGGAGTCGCTGGTGTTTGGTTGTGCCGTCTTGTCGGCAAATCTGCGCTGATTATCTTGGCGGTACTGCTTGACGAGGTCTTTGTGGTCGGTGTCCTTGGCAGTATCAACGACCTTGCGCACTTCCACGAGCTCGTCCTCGTCGAACCAAGCCATCTTCTCCCACTGTCTGATGAGTTTGTTGAGTCGTTGCAGGGCATTGTCGGCGGGAAACAGATTGCGGGCAGCGACGAAAGCCACTAGCGTGGGCACATGACTCTTGAAAGCTTTCACAGCGCCGACGAAATGCTCGACGTGAAGCTCGGCTGGAGCATCAGTCTTGTCTCTGATCCAGCCTCGAAGGGTCGCCATGACATCGTGCACCACATAGAGCATGTGTAGCCGCTGCATCGACGTGTACGGCCGTTGTACATGTTCGCCCGTTGCTGTTACTCCGAGTCCCCTGTACTGCTCAAATTTGTCGTCCATGGGTTCGAGAAGCGTGAAGCCCTCCTGCATAGGGTGGTATGCCGTGGCCATGTCCGTCATATACTTGCAGAACGTCTTGATTGCCAAGTGCATGTTCGAGTGGCAGATGATGTACTTGATGATCAAGCTCTTGCATTTCTGGCACAAATGAGACAGGTAAGTCATGCACTGAGGAGAGATGTAAGGAGAGCGTGAAGCGAAGAACAAACCTGAACATTCTCGGACGTGCAAATGTTGAAGGTGACGACAAGCTGGTCGCAGAGGCGATAGACTTCCTCTTGCGTCAAGCCATTGAAGTGCATGGAATTCTTGAACAACTGCCGTGCTATGAGAGCGTTCGCGGCTTCGGTGCCTTCTGATGGGTCACGATGCACGTTCTGGGCGTGTGCCGCCATGATGCTGAAGGTTGTCTACGGTGGCATGGAAGGTGTTGTGATGGCGGATGCTAGTTGCGTGAGAAATCGAAGCGCACGAGCAGAGTAACTAGGAAGTGTTGTGGACCACTATCGCGTTCCAAGAATAGCAGCTTGCTAGAATTCCAAATCGAATAGAAATTGATTAGAAGTATTAACTACTAAATAGTTACGCTTTAAGAAATTCAAAATATCTAACTTTTTAGATTTCTAACGAATATATTATTAATTTTCTAGAGCTAAGCTAATATTTAATTAATATATTACTACTAACTATTAGTTCTAGCTTTCTAACCAATATTTCTTAGAAAGTAAGCTAATAATACTAGTCTTAATTATCTTATATTTAGTATTTAATTAATATTTATATATATTTATTAATATTAGATAAATACTTTCTATTACGATTATAGGCCTAGTTAGCCTATCTTAAGTCGAAATAGACTAAGAAGGGCCGGGGCGACCCGTCTTGGCCTATAGGCATATATCTTCCCTCTAGATACCTCTCTTCCCTTTCTTCTTTAGTAATTCGAGTAGTCCTAATCGAGTACTATATACTATATATTATATACCTCTTTTATATACGAATTGCTCTTCTAAAGCGTACTACATAGTACTTAGGATAGTATAGAAGAAAGTAAAGGCTTTAGTATCTAACCCGGTTAGCTAAGAAAACAACTAGGAAAACAACTAGGAAAACTTTCCTAATACCGAGTAGAATAATAATTCCTCTATCCTAGCTAACGACTCGCTAGGGGATACTATCGATAACGATAAGGGATAGGGCGATACCGAAGAGGACCGTAACGATAAGGTCCTAGCGGCCTAGCTCTAGTATAAGGAAGAATAGGCTAAATAGGCTAAGTAACGCCTCGAATTAGCCTATCTTAGGAAAAGAATAGTCGATATAGCTTAGAAAGCCTCCCTCCTTATAGATTAAGGGAGTACTTAACTAAGCGTAGCCCCTACTATACTACCCTCTATACCTATAGGATTAGCTATCCCTAAGGTAAGGAACCTCTACGTATTCGAAGGTAAGGGATATACGGACTACGACTAATAGGTTACTAACTACGACCGTATCTTTAGGTAGGCCCCTTATATCTATTCTATAGAAGAAATAAAGGTAGACCTAGCTAAGGAATAGATAGAAAGGGAATAGTAAGTTAAATAGAAGCGATATACTAGGTATTCGGACCTAGGGAAGTATACCTAGGAAAGGATAAAGTAGGTAATACTAGACTCTATAGGAACGAAAGAAGAACGCCGCTAATTAGCCCTAGATAGACTAAAGTAGGCTAACTAGAGGAATCGTATCCTATTAGAGCTACTAGACTATATAAAGATCTAGTAGAACGAGGTCGAAGAGGATCGTTAGGACTATATAATATACGACTTCGTAGTAGCTATAGATAAGAGGATCTACTACTATATCGAGATAGGCTAATAGCGCTTCCGGACTCTAATCGAAGCGAAAGAGATAGTAAATACCTACTACTACTCGCTAGAGAACGAGCGTAGGTCCTATAGGGATAAAGATTGGGATAATAAGAAGCGCGGCCGCTCCGACTTAGATAATAGCGCTACTAGCTTAATATCGGATAAGCTACTTAGAAGCTCGGGAGGTCGTAGTCGAGGTAGGAAGGGCCGAAGCTTCCTATAGAGGCGCTAAGGTACCTCTAATAGGTTCGAGAAGGATAAAGAAGTTCCCTAGTACTAGTACTATAGCGAGATAGGCTATAAGAGGCCCTAATACCCTACCTATATTCTAGAATCGGGAAAAGATAAACCTACCTAGTAGCCCTCCTAGCTATAGCGGGCTAGGTCGTTTATACCGAGGAATAAAGGAGGAGCGCGGAGCCCGGTAGACTAAGATAGGTTAACCGGGACTAGTTTTAGTTAATCTAACTAGACGTTAAGCTATAATAGGGCAAGAACTCCTATACGCTTAGAGGGCTTATCGATTACGGCTCTTAGGCTAATATCTTAGATAGTATAGTAGCTAAAGAGGCTAGCCTCGTCCTAAGTAATATAGACGCCGAGCGGTATAAGATTCTTAACGGCTAGTTACTAGCTATAAGTAGTAAATACTATATATCCTATAAAGTATTAGATACGAGCGGTTAGTAGCGAGGCTATATAGACAATTTCGCCGTCGGAAGGATCTATAGCTTTAATATCGTACTAGGCATATCCTAGTTAGAATAGTAGAACCCTTCGATCGACT
The DNA here is from genome assembly GCA_001578225.1 of Pseudocercospora musae. NCBI lineage: Eukaryota > Fungi > Ascomycota > Dothideomycetes > Mycosphaerellales > Mycosphaerellaceae > Pseudocercospora > Pseudocercospora musae. Next base: position 17,287 of record LFZO01000682.1, read on the forward strand.
TCGTAGCTAAGATAGCTATCTAGAGAAGAAAGGGGGCTCGTAAGTAGCGCGCCTACGTCCTATCGGGTCCTTCCGACTTCTCGAAGGTTATATTAGATAAGGATACGCGTCTCTTCGTAATATCGATAGTTAAAACGGACTAAGATAACCCGAATAGCCTCCTATTAGAGTATAAATACCTCTATAGGATATTTAAGGAAGGAGACGCGTCCCTACTCCCTATTTACGGCCTATATAAGTTATCTATCGACCTTATAGAGAGCAAGACCCCTCCTTATAACCCGTTATATAATCTCTTAGAGACTAAGTTAGTAGCCCTAAGGAAATACCTCGATAAATACCTCGAGAAGGGCTAGATCCGCCTATTAAAGTCCCTAGCGGATACCGGTATCCTCTTTACTAAGAAGAAAGATAGGAGCCTACGACTCTATATCGACTACTAGGGTTTAAACGCTATTATAGTAAAGAATCGGTACCCCTTACCCCTTATATAGGAGTCCTTAGACCGTCTTACTAAGGCTCGGATCTTTACGAAGCTCGATATTCGGGATACCTACTATAGGATCCGTATTAAGTAAGGGGACGAGTAGAAGACTACTTTCTATACGAGATATAGGTACTTCGAGTATACCGTAATACTATTTAGGCTTATAAACGCCCTAGCTACGTTCTAAAGCTATATCCTTAGCGCCTTATTAGACCTAGTAGATACGATCTATATCGTCTATCTAGATAATATCCTAATATACTCCTAAGACCTAGAGGAATATACCCGATACGTTACTACTATCCTCGAGAGGCTCTAGCGCTATAAGCTATATGCGAAGCTTAGTAAATACGAGTTTAATAAGGACCGAATTAGGTTCCTTAGCTATATAATTATCCTAAATAGGATCGAGATAGAGCTAGAAAGGATTACTATAGTTAGAGAGTAGCCCGAATCGAGGAGTATAAGAGATATACGTATCTTTATTAGGTTCGCTAGCTACTACTAGCGTTTTATTAGGCACTTCTCCTAGATAGCGGCTTCCCTAAATTGCTTAACGGAACGAGGGCCTAATATAGCTAAGGATAGGCGAAGATAACGTAAGGAAGAGTCGTAGCGGCTTACCTTAGATATAGAAGCGAAGTTAGTATTTAACTAACTTAAGGAGGCGTTCTATATAGCCCTAGTACTAAAGTACTTTAATCTATCCTAACTAATTAGGGTCGAAACGGACGCCTCGACCTATACTATATTAGGCATTATAATATAATAGTATAAGTTCGAGGGTAAGACGTACTAGTTCCTAGTAGCCTTCTTCTTATAGAAGATAAACGGGACGGAAAGGAACTATAATACCTATAATAGCGAGATACTAGGGATAGTCGAGTACTTTAAGTACTAGCGTTACTACTTAGAGGACGCGTAGTACTAAGTAGGGGTTATTACGGACTATAATAACCTTAAATAGTTTATAATAACTAAGGAGCTTACGAGACGTTAGGTCCGCTAGGTCGAATAGCTCGCTATATTCGACTTCTATATCTCGTACTATCTAGGAAGGAAGAACGGGATAGCTAATAGGGCTAGTAGGCGCCCTAACTATATAGATATTAACTACTCTAGTTACTAGGTAAACGAAGAAGACTCTCGTACTTCCCTTAAGAGGTTATAAAGGTAACTCGTAGGCGAGGAGCCCTAGGTTAGGTCGATAAGGGTCGCCTTAGCCCGACGAGGATTAGGAGGAGGTAGTAAACCCTTTATCTACCTCGCGGGGGTAACTAAGGTTAGGGAGGTACGAAATAGCTTCGCGAACGCTATTCGGATAGTACTAGGAATAGACGCTAAGGCGATTAAGGTTAGGGTAGCGCTCTAGAGTAGAGACGAGCTACAATAGCCGTAGCTAGTATAGTAGAAGGAATCCTAAGGGTTCCTCTTCTACTAGGATACGATATACGTACTAGTAGGCCTACTTCGCCTAGAGGTACTCTAGCTCTACTACGACGACCCTATATCGTAGTACTTTAGGTTCGAAAGGATCCTATAGCTAGTATAGAGAGGGTACTACTAGCCTAAAATTAGGTACTACGTTAAGGATTATACGCGTAGCTATAAGGTATATACCTAAGTAAAGCTATAGAGGTACCTACCCTATAGGGTACTATACGCTAAGAAACCCTCTAAGGTACTATAGGAAGATCTAACGCTCGACTTCGTTACCGATCTATCCCTAAGTACCGTCCTAGGCTAGACCTATAATAGTATTCTCGTTATAGTAGATAGGTACTCTAAGATAGCCTATTATATACTATATCGGAAGGGGATTACTACCGAAGGGCTAGTAGACCTCTTCTTAAGGGAGGTAGTCCGTCTATATAGTATCCTATAGTCTATTACGTCCGATCGGGGGCTAATCCTTACCTCTAAGTTCTAGAGTAGCCTCTACTACTATATAGGGGTCCGTAGGGGCCTTAGTACTATCTACTATCCCTAGATAGATAGTTAAACCGAGCGCTAGAACTAGACGATAGAATAGTACCTACGTATTTACTATAACTTCGAGTAGGACGACTAGGTACGCCTCCTAAGCCTAGCCGAGTTTGCCTATAACGATAGTTAGTATATAGTAATAGGGGTAACGCCCTTCTAGACGTATAACGTCCGGGATCCGCTCTACGCTAGATAGCCCGAAATGTCCTAAGTAAAGGGAAAGGCGCCCCGAGCTAAGGTACTTATAGCTAGAGTAAGAGATATTCGAGACGGTCTAAAGGCTCGGCTAGAGAAGGCAAAGGAGTACTAGTCCTAATAGTATAATAAGGGATAGAAACCTAAGATCTACGCTATCGGTAACTAGGTATACCTTAACGCGAGGTTCCTTAACATAGTCCGCTAGTCGAAGAAGCTAGACTATAAGTATATAGGGCCCTTCCGAGTATAGAAGGTAGTTAATAAGGTAGCGTACCGCCTTAAGTTACCTAAGGGGTTTAATATATACCCTACGTTCTACATATCCCTCCTTAAGGACTATCTCGAGCTAGAAGTAACCTAGAGGGACTAGAAGGACCCTCCTAAGATACGGACGACCGACCTAGATATATACGAGGTCGAAAGGATTATCTAGAGAGAAAGGGGGCCTAAGGGGAAGTAGGAATACCTTGTATCTTAGAAAGGGTATAGGGAGGAGGAAAATACCTAGGAACCGGCGGAGTACCTAAGTAAGGTAGCTCTTAAGGCGTTCGCTAGACGAACGGAGGGCTAGAAGAGGCCCTAAAGGAACGTAAATATAAGGTAGTATCCGTTCCTTACGTAAACGGACGGTACTCTACTATAGGGCGGTAACGAAATATAGATACGAGCCCTTCTAGTACTAAATGTACTCTCCTCTCCTACTATAGGCCTAGTATCCTTAACATTTAGTAAAACGTACCTAAGTAAGGCGTAATAGACATAGAGATAGGCCTAAATAGGGCGAAGGGAGATAATATAGACAAACTCGAGGTAATTTAGTCTTAGTTAACTACATTTAGGTATATCTAGCTAACTCCTCGCTTAAGGGGCGTAAATAGCCTAAAATAGGCTAACTAAAGGTAGCTAGAACTACTAACTCAAACCTCGACTCGTACTAAGTAAGTATATAGGTCGTCTCGATCTAAAAGGGGCCTACTAGGTACTAAATCGCTTATAGAGGATTACAAACTCCCTAGATAGATTATTAGTACTCGGCTCCTCCTTTACTAGCTATATAAGAGATATGCGGGCCTTACTAGAGGGTATACGGCCTAGGCTATACTAAAACGCTAGGACTTAATCCGTATATAACTAAAGGTAGGTACTTAGGCCCTTAGCTACCTTCTACTAGTCTCTCTTAAGGCCTTTAGCCTTCTTCTAGAACGAAACGTAGCTATTTCTAACTCGTTTACGCTTCTTAGTAGGGGTCTAGTCGAATAGGGTTAGCTAGGGCTAAAATAGGTCGTAGAGAACTAAACGTATTCTAGCGGCTAGGTCGCGCTCTATCTCCTTCCTTATCGTAGCGTCGCGGTCCTTCTAGGGACCTAAAAGGGATTAGCTAAGGTAAATCGGGGCGAAGAGGATCGAAACGGACTAGATATATCGAACTCGGCCTTGCCTATATAGGTATAGAGGTTACCGGTACCTTCAAAACGGGAATACTTCCTAAAGGACCTTAATTAGCGTAACTCGACTCCTTATAGGGTAATACGTACTTCTTAACCTTCTCGTAGACCGATATATAGGCTTAGTAGGCCTCTCGGGCCTTCTTCCTATTAGTCTAGGCATCTAGGGCCTCCTAGCGCAATTTGTTAGCTACCTTAATAGTAGGCTTATATTCTAGGGGAATCTAGACGCTAGTTAGCCCTATTCGAGCTATCTCGAGCCGAAACGACTTACTTAGAAGTAGCCTAAGCTACGAGAGATATACTTTAGATAGTCGAAGTACTTAGTCTCGTTAGTAAGGTCCTCCTTACGATTAGCTAAGTCGATTTAGGGGTATATAGCCTCGAGAAGGCTAATATAGCTTCTACCGGTATAGCCCTATATAATATTAGTATAGTTAAGGTACGGATTACTATTAAACTTTATATAGATAGCTATTAGGCCGAAATAGTCTAAAAGGACTTAGGGTAATATAAGGGCAACTAGCGATAACTAAAAAGGGCGCCGCTAATAGAAAGAAGGGGGCTACTATACTAAGTTAGCCTAAACCGCCTTAAGAAGGATCGACTATAGCTTACTCCCTCTAGCGCTAGGCGTAGGGAGTAGTAGAGTAGTAGTACTAGAAGATATACCTAAAGGGTATATATTATAAAAGGGACTAATTTGAATAGACTTAGATAGCTTAAATCCCTATAGCGGTACGGCAATAGCGTTATCGCTACCTAAGTAAGCTTTTTAAATAATAGTAAGGTTTACTTTATATATAATAGTAACTATAAGTAAAGTTTTCTATCCCTAGCCTCTAGGACGTAGGCCTATAGAGGGGGGGAGGCAATGTTACGATTACGGGCCTAGTCGGCCTATCTTAAGTCGAAATGGACTAAGAAGGGCCAGGGCGACCCGTCTTGGCCTATAGGCATATATCTTCCCTCTAGATACCTCTCTTCCCTTTCTTCTTTAGTAATTCGAGTAGTCCTAATCGAGTACTATATACTA
>LFZO01000683.1:0-22411 GCA_001578225.1 Pseudocercospora musae
ATTATATCTAGATTATTCTATCTAGTTTCTACTATAACTAATATAGGATTTATATATTCCCCTACGATTCGGATAAGATCTATATACTACTTAGTTCTAAGTCGACTAAGAGGAATAAGCTAAAGGGCGATCTATCTAGTTAAGATAGTAAATACCTAGAATATAAGACTCTTGCCTAGGCTAGTCTTAGCGATAAATAGGATATCCTATCGCTAGTAGATTAGAGCCTATAATACTCGAACTTGTATATCTAGTAGCTTTCGCTCTAGCTACTATAGAGACTAGTCGTATAGTCTATTAAGTATCTACCTTATCCTAGACTCGATTATAGGATATTATAAGTATATAAGGTCTATATTATCTACTATATATACTATAGCGCGAATCGACTCTAGACTATATAAGTAGATATTTTCGATTATATACTTAATAATATTATAAATTCCTTCTAGTTTAGATATTCGCTCTAGCTCTATAGGAACCGATACTACTACTATAGGCCTTATAAGCGGGCTATTTTAGAGGCTACTCTAGATCCGGCGATCTTTACGAACGCTCTTTCTTACCTAAGATAACTTAGTAGAAGTACTAAACCTATCTAATATAGTATAGAGCTATCCTATAATATACTTCGTCTAGATAGGTTATAGAGTTATTAACCTTATATCGATAGTATTTACTATAAACGCGTTCCTACTTCTCTTCCTAATATAGGTAGTTAGCCGAGGCGTTATAGTATTAGTAGGTAGCTAGGCTAGTAGTATCCTAGATCGAATCCTAGATTAAAGAAGAGAATTAGAAGTCGACTTACTAGTTACTTATAGTATAGCTAAATACTATAGCGGATTATCGCGAAGGCGTTAGGTAGGACTATAGTATAGATAGGTCGAATCCGGTAGATAGATTATATAGACTATAATACGCGATTTTAGTACTTCTATAAGGCTATAGCTTAATAGAGTACTCGATATTACTTAAAATTAAAGAATAAGGTTCTTTTTATAATTATATAGTAATAAGACGTAGCGGATTTTAAGATTTCTATATATAAAGAGTATAATCGCTATTCGTATTCTACCTATTCTCCTAATAGATTATATAGCCTCTATAAAATCCGATAGAACCGGATTAGACGAAAAATAAAGGATATATAGTAGTCTATACGAGAGGTTATTTAGGAAGCGTTAGGGTTAATTAGTACCGCTACGGAAACTAGTAACTCTATCGCGGAATACGTATAACATAATCACATGAGCACACACACACCTAGTTTTTCGTCTAATTGGAGATAGATTCGGGCCCCGCATCCGCATTTTCATTTGCACATACTGTAGCACTACAGTGCTCAGAACGCCTTTGCCGCTTGCCGAATCCATATGAATTGATCGACAGTCACAACACCTCCAATACCACTATCGCTTCTTCGGGATTTGTAAGCCAGACTCCTTCCCTTCTGCACAACACCACTTCACATGAAGCTCTAATATCATGATCAGACGAGGTGCATGCCACTTCCACACCACAATGAGCAGCTCTGCTATGTGCGAAGGATAAGCCTACTTTCTAGGCAGCACTGTCATCCATCGCAGCTGTCATGTAAGCAAGCAGACCCGATTGATGTCGATGGCTGCTTACTGAACTACCGCAATCGGCGACCCTGCCGAATCCTACAATTCCCACATACCACGCTGCAACCTTTCCTCGCCCACGTTTCTCATCAAGGTGCACTGGTTTTATGCAATTCCGGCAACCCGAAGTGACCTCTCTTTTGCTCAATAAAACTACCAGGTTCTTGAACCGAATATGCGGACTTCTTGCAGAAGAGCAGGACTTTTCTCGGTTTCTCTTGCTTATCGGAATTCTCGGCTCCCAAGCTACCCGATCCCGGAATCCAACTCATCTCTGATCTGTGTCCGATCTCCTGACCTCAAGTTTTCTTCACGGCGCCAGCATGCATGTGGCCACATGGATGATACTAGGGCCCTTGATACGGTTCTGACGGCTTCATACACCCGGGACCTTTTCATGGAAGCTCGCGTGATCTTGGTCAGACGGAGATCTGATTGCCGTGAATCTACCAACGTTGTGCAAACCTTTCGTCTTCAAATGTTCGTTCGGGCAAATGCTGTCCGGACGCGGGCGACTAGAAAGATTTCTCAAAATATGTGTAGGTGAACTTTCCAACCAACGGATGTCCATGTAGCCAAGGCCATAGCCTGAAAAGGATTCGGATCCCAATGGTTCCATCGCGAACACGAATCCTCTTGGACAAGGCATTGCCAACATTGTTATTGCGTAATGTCGCACGGCCAAGTTTTCCAAGACAATCGAGTTGTCAGCACTCCTAACTTGGAGACTTTAGCATCTCGCTGCCTGGTCGTGGTTCCATATTGCCCAGAAGACGAGGAAGCGTCGTAATGGAGAATAGTTCAATACCATGATCAGAGCTAGGCACAGTGCCGTAACCATCACAGAGGCAGCCGCAAGCGTCCTTACTTGGGCTGATGGGGCAGCCATCAGGATATGAGCGATCAAGGTAGGTAAACGCATACCATTCACCCATCAATCTGGCCAAAGAGAGTCCATTCGATCAGTGCCCAGGGTTTATACTTAAAGCTGGAATCAAGGCGTATCCAGATTGCGATGGCTGAGAACAGCCTATCGTGGAGTCGTAAAGTGGTGCTGCATGTGGTGGCTGACTCTCCGAGGACTGGCCAGACAACGGGAAGGCTCTCGTCACAGCTGTCGGACGACCTTACGACAGCATCGCTGCATGGCCCTGTCGTGAACAACGCGCATCTGATGGCGCACAATCATCCTCGTATCAACAGGACTATGATCACGGAACAAAGATCATCAAGGAGGCGGGCTTCCCTCGGCCGACACGACAAAACGAGCGAAGCAAAGATGCTTAGTACGAGAATGGAACCGCGGCATTGGCATCGGGAGTCTTGATGCCAGCTCCATGACCTGGTCTTGAGAGTTGCTCGCGCCTTTCACGGTGTTCGCAAATGAGCCTTTGCAGTGACAAGGCTGTAGCAAGCCGAAAGGGCTATCTCAGCCTCTCCTGCGTATTACGTAGCGAACATTCAACAACGATATGACGCTGGACGATGTTTTCACCGTCAGCAAGGTTGCTCGAGATGAGCGACAGCACCTTAGCACGTTCTACTCCGAATCAACACAGATCAGACTGATTTACCGATGCTATCGTGTTCCAACAGCGGACTCAGGCGCCCTCATGGAACGTGCCAAAGAGACAGCATTCTCACACACAAGACTTGGTTTCGATGCTGAACACGAACACGGTACCAAGACACACGAATGGTGAAGCTTCGTGCCAATGGAAAGTCAGGAAAAGTCGGTATCGTAAAACTGCAGATTTCTTTCAGACGTGCTCTATAGACTTTCCAATTTCCGGATCTGAGCACGGAGCGACAAGACTGTAACTCACATCAAGAACCTTCACAGTATCTCCTGCACCAGCCCAGCCTTTCTGGTATGTCGATGGACGGAAAATAGAGCCCGGTAAGATAATCGCAGGAAGTCGAGTCCGGGCGTGCAAAGCTGTAGCCTATCCCAGGAGGATCATACCGTCTCCTCAGCCAGCGCAGCCTTTCTTGTCTCTCGGTGGGCGGGCGCTGGAGACCGACACGACAACGCTGCTGCCCAATGCAGCAAATCGCACACTCCCAAACACCAAGCGCAGAGCCAGCGATGAACTTTTTTTATTGGCAGCGCGGAGTAAACGGGTGTGTGATCTGTGATCTTCGGTCGTAGCTCAACACCATGGAAGTCAGGTCATTTGGTGACGGCGCCGCATGAACAACGTCCGACTCGATTTTCATGCTTCGCTTTCACGGCATTCGCCAAGTGTAGCCTTCCCATTCGACCTCGAGGGTTCTGCGGTCTCGAGCGAAAGCTATTGAACGGCGCAGAAGCAGGCCTAAAAGGCTTCAGACTATAACCATCCATCCCCTCCATCGTCACCATCAACTTTGAGACCGATATCATGCCATCTTATAGAGGTATGACATACCGCCTGCACCGAGCTCTTGTCCTGATTTGAGCGGGCGACGATGTTCTCAAAGCCCGCAGCGATGAAATACGCGAGTTTGCGACAATGAGGAAAGCCGTCACGGTGTCACTCGTGATTCGTTTTCCCATTTCTGGCCACGGTATCGAAACCTATGTCTCTTGGCCCCAGCTCGAGAGTCCTGGGTTCCCAAGACTCCACCCATCCGCACTCCGTCTTATACGCACCAGCATTGTACCTCAACGGCTCGAAATCGCTCCCACTTCCCCTGACATCCCACTGCTTCTGCAAAAGCACCTTCTTCCCTCTCTTCCTCTTCACCGCCAGTCCCAGTAATGCTGCGCTCAAAATCCCCATCCCAACATTCGCCAAACCAGAATACCAACCCGAACTCTGTACAGTACAGTACCTACCAAAATTCACTGACGTGAGCACATCCTGCAACTCTTTCGCCGTAGACGAGCAAGTCCAACCCCATAGATCCCGAAATTTTCCATCTACAGGTTCTTTGCCGTATCGATAGATAGCTACGCTCGCGATCCAGATGCCGACATGGGAAATGGTGATTGTCCAAGTCCAGACAGAGGAAAGTGTGGAGGCGGAATTAGCTGCTTTTACCGAACGGACTAAGGAAAAGAGGTTAGTGATTGAGTTTGAGGGTGATTGAGGCAAGTGAGACTTACTATATGAGAGGAGGATGATGGAGTTCAGGATGAAAGAGATGGCTGAGATGCCGAAGTACATGTATGTGTACCAGGTGATGGTATCGTGGGCCCAGGCTGTGCGTTTTACTCTGCGCGGAAAAATGAGAAGGTGTTGCGTGTTTTTTTTGTGCAGTGGGCTTACCCATTGACTTCGAAGTATGTGTCTTTTGTTTGAAGGAATTTGATAATTGTTGCCAGGAGAGGGCCGAGGGTGGTGGCGCTGAGGATTGCTGCGGAGACTCGACTTATGAGTTTTAGGATCCTGATGCGTTGTTTGAGTCTGTTGTCATAGGCTTCAAGCTGGTGGAGTTCTGAGGTTTCGAATTGGCTCTGGCTTGGATTGTGATAGTCTGGCACGGGGTTGTAGTAGCTGGCATTACTTCCTGTTCTGTTGGAGGAGATTGATGCTGTGTCGACGAGGTGCATGGGCTTGAGGTGCATGTCGTTTGTATGCTCGTGGAAGCGGCCTGCCATGTTGTTGGCCATCATTGCCTTCTGTTCAGAGTCACGCCGTTTGGCCGCGGTAAGGCCGTAGGTGCAGACACAATCCTTCGGTACTTCTTCATCGCTTTGAGTGTGGTCAGGTCGTGTGAGGAAGTCGCAATGCTGTTGGGCGTGGGAGCATCCCTCAGCAGTAAGCCCAGAAGTTGTGCCAATTCTGGATCGGACCAGGCGTGCAGTACGGTGGAGGCGCAGATCTACAGTATCGAGGTCTCAGCTGAGTTGAAGGATGTGTAAGCTGCATTTGGCAACGCCACGACCGTACCCGACAGCAATTTATATATGTATAGTGCTACCTTTTAACGATGAATTCCCGAAAGGGCAGCGTAGTCCGGATTTTGGTGCTGTTTGTTTCATCTTGCTGTTTCCACACCATCTGTTCACGAAAGCATCTTGCACTTTTGTCGTCTGGCAGCATCACATGCCAAATCTGGGCAGCTGAACTTCTCGGATCGTATGGGCGAGAAGCGCAAGCACCTCAAATGCTTCTGAAACAGTAGTAGTACTTGCGAATCGTTCGTGCCCTGCTATTCTTGCATTGGTGATGGCAAGTTTCGAACAGCGGAAGAAAAGCTGCAAAGGTTCCTGCAGCCTAGGTTCTGGAGAGACCCGCGACTCTGAACACTCTTTGTTGACAGCGCTTGTGCGCTACTCCTCGCAGGGACTCAGCTGCTTATCTTGAAGCCATTGCTTCCATGTCCAGGACGATTGCGTTGCTTGAGCAATCTCATCGTGCTCCACGGCCTCTACCGACACCTCTTGCGATACCACTGCCTCGCAAACCGGCGGCCCCTCTCGAGCTCGTACCTCTAGCGATACTGCTGCTTCTCCCTCTGCCCGCTGTGCCTGAAGCACCAGCCCTGGCAGGGTCTCCGGGCGTCCTCGTGCTCTTCGCAGTGCTGGGTGGCACCGAACTGAACTTGCTGCTTGCCTTGGAGCTCATAGGCGGATTCTCCACAAAGCCACTGGTATCGGATGTCAAGAAAGTAGCTTCGATATTGCCGTCGTGATTGGCTCGTGGCGTGCGTTGCTCGTGAAATGGCGAGTCGTCCAGCGGGTTGGTGCCATCTTTGTGTCGTCGATAAGATTGCAATATTGGTGCTTCCGGGAAGTCGACACAAAACGCCGTCATGTTCATGCCATATAGGAAAGCACCGAAGTTCTCATTGAATCGTGAAATGCTCTCGTCCAGCAGTTGCAGATGCATCATATTGGCCTCCAGATCAGCCATTGCATCGCTGAGCTCGCCGAATGCGGGCTCCAATGTCGCCAGCGGGAACTCATTGCCGGCGAGAGTGCTGCCGGCTGTCGGGGTGCTTTGCGACGCTCTCAAGCTTGTCCGCGATGGTGGTCTGAGGGGAGTTGTTGGCCGCGAGGGAAGACTGCGGTCTGCGCCGGATCGGGTACGCGAGTGAGAGGCGCTTCTTGGGCGAGGCTCGAAGTGAACTGGCGTTGTCGTCGATGCCATGGTCGATTCTGGCTGTATCCGAGTGGGCGCAATGGCGGTGTTGATGTGGTACTGCGACTTGTTTACTGGGGAGACGCGTTTCGTGTCGCTTGAGCGTGGGGCCGGAAAGGCTAAAACAGAATAAACCATGGCCCTCGGCCTTATGACGATATGGCAGAGCAACAGGAAGCCGGCGGGAAGACTTGGCGATGAATCAGAGACATACAGGATCGTTCACGAGACTTTTCATACACTTACATGATACTACAGTCAGCGCTAGCAAAGGCTTCCTCCATCGCCTGGCCTGGCTTCCTATGTCCGTCTCGCCCTTCCGCCGCCTTCCTCGCTGCACCACCACCATCAGTAGCATCCCTATCGCTATCCCTATCGCTATCCCTAGAACTATAGCTACTCCCCTGCGCGCACAATTTCCAGCTTCGAACTTCACCCACACCCGCATACGAACACCAGAGCCCCACTCTCAGAACCATTCGACGCGCCGCCTACGAACACCTTCCGCTCCTTCTCCCTCGCCTCCCTCTACTTCCACACGCCCACGGCCGGCCCTTCAACCTAATATCAAAGAAGTTGGTGTCAATCCGACTGCCCTGTTCCTGGTTGGTGCACTGTCCGCGGCTCTCGCACTATTATTCGGCAGCTCGTACCTGAGGCAACCAGGAAGTGAACATCGTACAGAAAAGGGAAAACAAGACGGAATATACAACGCGCAGAGTGCGCCTCACAGCGACTCCGACCTTGCGCGGGTCCAATATATCCTATACGAGAATCTTTCCTCCTTCGACCTGCAAGCTATGGCGCCCTATGGAGACGCACCGGGGAGGCCTGGCAATTTGACGCCAGCAGAGGAGCAGAAGCTGAAGGAGATGTGGATCGCATTGTCGAAGATTAGTGGTATCATGCCCGAGGGCGCATTTACCAACGGGAGCAATGATGCCGCTTCTACGAAATCAGCTGAGACGCCCAAGAAGAGAAGCAGATTTGGGTTCGGGCGAAGCAAGCACAAGGATGAAGAAGAAACGAATGGAGGCGACAATGACAAGCACGGCCAAACGAAAGATTACGAAAAGGCTCTCCAATCTTTGACTCCGGAACAACTCAGAGATGCCCTGTGGTCAATGCTAAAACACGATGACCCCGACGCTTTACTGCTTCGCTTCCTTCGTGCACGCAAATGGGACGTTCAGCCAGCGCTTATCATGCTTGTCGCGACCATGCATTGGCGGAGTCAAGAAGTCCACCTGGATGACGATATCATGCCCAATGGCGAGCGTGGAGCATTGGAGTGGAGTCAGAGCTCAATTCCTGCCGAGCAAAAAGAAGGCGAAGATTTTCTCGCGCAGCTGAGGATGGGTAAGTCCTTTATTCATGGATGCGACAAGGACGGGAGACCTTGCTCTTTCGTACGGGTCAGGCTACACCACGGTGGCGACCAGACCGAGAAGAGCTTGGAGAGGTTCACTGTCTGGACCATCGAGACTGCGCGTATGATGCTGCGCCCGCCAGTCGACACAGCTGTGAGTGCGCGTATTCTCCTCACTCCATCCTGATTCTAATACGTGCTAGACCATCATCTTCGACATGACCGACTTCTCCCTCGCAAACATGGACTACACACCCGTTAAATTCATCATCAGATGCTTCGAAGCTAACTATCCCGAGTCACTGGGAGCCATCCTGATCTACAAAGCACCATGGATCTTCAATCAAATCTGGAAAATCATCCGAGGCTGGCTCGATCCAGTTGTCGCTTCAAAAGTGCATTTCGTCGCCAACATTGACGAACTCGACAACTATATCCCCAAAGACCGAGCACCGAAAGAACTCGGCGGAAACGAAGACTGGGAATGGAAGTGGCCCGAACCCGTCCCCGGAGAAGACGATCAAATGAAAGATACGGCAGGCAAGGAAAAAGTCGTGGCGGAAAGGAATGAGCTGATCAAGAGTTATGAGGAGGAGACCATGGCTTGGTGCGAGGGTAAAGATACAGGTGAAGGACGACCAAGGATTGCGCAGCGACTGGCGGAGAATTATTGGAAGCTGGACCCATACGTCCGAGCGAGAACGCCGTATGATCGGACAGGTATGATACTGCCTGGTGGGAAAGTGGACTTTTATCCAAAGAGCAGTAGTAATGCTGCTGAACCCGCTACAAACGCGGAAGACGAGTTGGATTAGCCCATTCGCACCTTGACTTATTAGATGCTAGAACCTTTTCCCCCTTTTCCTTTCGATGATTCACAATTCGTCTGTTCCCATTGATGCTCGAACGTGCTGTCTCAGGCTTTTTGAAAGAAGTATTCGAGTCAAAACCCGGCAATCGTAGCCCGTAACGGAGCGGAGGACGCGACCGCCGAATGCTTGAAAACACTACGATCATCAATACTAATATTACTATCGAATACGCCACGACACATTCACAAGATCGTTTCATCAAGCAAAAAAGATCTCCTTTGACAACTGAGCGATCGCAGCTCTCTTTGCTTAGAGCATGCGGGGACCACTCTGAGGCGAGGGCAGCATTTAAGCAAAAAGCGACAGCCTCACGAGGCACGGGTTTGGTGAGTCAGAATGAAAGTGAAGTCATTAGATGTAGGTCAACAACTATGCTGGAGCACAAGGACAGAATGTGAATCGATCCTGGGGGCTTACTTCTTACCATTCTATCCTTTTGCCACACCCCTGGATAGCGCCATCATTCGAAGTCAACCTTGACACCATTTGTGATTATGTACTGATGTTGATGTGCTGATGTGGGTTATGGCTGTGTTGTCTGACGTCGACCTTATTGCCAAGTGGTGGATGTCAGGGGCAAAAAGGAAGCGATACAGTGCACGAGTACAATGCGCTCAGCATGCATTCTACAATCCCGTTACATGTAATACTGCTGATCTCAACAGGGCTAATATTCGAATTTCGTCTCGCGCTCGTAGCTCGAGGTCTGGGTGCCGGTCACGTTGGCCTGGCATTTCTGCTGAGCGGAGACTGATCGTCGCCTTCGCGGGTGCAGCACATATCCACCTCAAATTATCAAGCAACAGATGAGAAGCGCGGAGATGCACGGCTCGGAAATCACTTGCGTGCTCTGCACATCTTGTGATTATTATTCTTCTTCAGCTCGGCGAATGCCTGTCCGATACATCATATGCCAGGCACATTTCTGTCACGCGAAGCCTCCTCGAGCCCTGCAGGCCTGTTCTTCGTTTCTGCAGCATCATTCGGTAAGCCCTGCCTCGCGATGCTCGCGAGCATCATCAACCTGATAAATGCGATGCCCAAAAGCGAAAGTGGATGATGTTGGTCCTTCCCGCGCGCCAGGACGAAGCCACAGGCGTCACTGGCAATGCATCCTCGGATGCTCTCCTTGGTCACAAGGACTGTTGCGAGAATTCAAGAGGAAAAGGATGATCCCGAACACAATCGAGGCCATCCACAATTTACAGTTTGAGGATACAATACTCCATCCAGCCAAGATAGAGACTAAAGAGTGCAGTCAACAACGTTTGCAGAACGAGGAAAATCCCAGACACTCTTCTTGGAAGTTGGAAAGCTCCTCTACAGTCGCATCCGTCATATCTACAACGTGGCTCGGATCGTCTGCACCATGTCCAAAACAACCCGAACCACTCGCGAAACTTCTCTGCCGTCCGAACCAGCTGAACGTCTGGAGAACTTGCAGATCTTCATGGACGAAAACACGATGGACCATCGTGACCGCGGCTCCACCGTGACATCGCTTGCCAGCGCAGCAATACCAAGACCTAAATCGTGTAGTGGCCCAAACTCAGAGCCAATAATGGGCCTCTGCAGACCCCTTACTCAGTAAATGAGCGAGGAGCGCAGGAATGTTTACTTGCATGGAAGAGGGTCAGGCAGCCCGACAACCTCTGAAGGGTTGCTGCGCTTTGCGCAGTGCCGTGATGCATGAGAGTACTATAAACTGTCTTCATGCCCTGATATATCTTGTTGTGAGTATTCTGCATTATATTCTTGCCATACTGGGCAGGGTCAACAGCACCAGTCATTGCTTATACCAGCAGGCACATAACCCTACAACAATGCATACTCTAGAACTCATTGTTCTTCTTTCTTCTCTCGTGGACGCTTCGCCAACACACCGACTGCAGAGACGAGCACCTCGGTATGATGTCCTTGGAGGAGCAAACTTCCCAGATCCAACTCTGCTGGACGATGGAGGCAAGACTTATGCCTTTGCAACAGTTGATGGTGCAGGTCACCAGGTGCCAGTAACCAGCAGCGACGACTTCAACAGCTGGTCTGCGATTTCAGAATCTTTCCCTTCAGAAGGGGTTCCTGCATTCAGCTCCTGGGCAGCTTCAAATACGGTGTGGGCGCCGGATATCAATAAATTAGACGACTACGATGGAAGCTACGCCATGTACTACTCTCCGGCCTTGTCATCAAATGGTGCGATCCACTGCATTGGTCTTGCGAGGAGTGCGAATATCGCTGGACCTTACAATGACTCTTCAACTGAGCCTTGGATTTGTCCTCAAGAGCAAGGAGGTGCCATCGATGCAGCAGGTTTTCTGGATGATGATGGCAAACGATATGTGCTGTACAAAATCGACGGACCGGCGGCTGCCAACGGAGGGTACTGCGCGAACCATGCGAACACACCCAGTACTCCTATTATGATTCAGCCAACGCAATCTGATGGCTATACCAAGATTGGTGATTCCGTAGAGATCTACAACAACAATGGTGTCGAGGATCGCTATCAGACGGAGGCTCCATCGCTTATCAAAGGCAGCGATGGCACTTACTTTCTCTTCTTCAGCACTGGCTGCTATGATGACAACAGCTACACCACCAGCTACGCCACCAGCACGAATGGCATCTTCGGACCGTACGAGAATAGACAGATCCTCTTGCAGAATGGCGACTACGACCAGTTCGGTCCGGGTGGCATGGATATTGCTCTTGATGGCAGTGGAAGAGCGGTATATCATTCCCTGAAGGCCGATAATGATATTTCGCAAGGTCGAGTCATGAATACGGGCATAATCTCGCTTTCTGGTCGAAGCGCGTCAATCTAGAGGATGCATTGGGTTAGTTTTCTTGGGTGTTCTTGGTGGTGCCCAAATACAGCGATGGGGCAATGATGTACATACGATGGATGACTTGCAAAGAAGAACAGCAGGTATTGAAGTAGCCACTGGTGACTAGGATCAATCAAGTTGTGAAGTGATATATGATATCAGGCTATCAGCACGGCAAGCCACTGCCCCCTGCCGGGTCGAGGAAGTGCTGTGAAGTGACGACATTCATTTAAAAGTGAGAGCTCGGATGCATGAGCCGGGTCCATGCTCGAAGATTTGATTTTGCTCACCGCATTGGCTGA
The DNA here is from genome assembly GCA_001578225.1 of Pseudocercospora musae. Lineage (NCBI taxonomy): Eukaryota > Fungi > Ascomycota > Dothideomycetes > Mycosphaerellales > Mycosphaerellaceae > Pseudocercospora > Pseudocercospora musae. The sequence goes on from LFZO01000683.1 coordinate 12,072, forward strand.
CGAGGAGACACCCCGTCTCTGCTGCCGCGGAGGTTGATGTGAGCAGCAGCACATGATGATACATTTGGCCCTGCTACAGTAGGTACCGGTAGCCAAGCAAAGCATACGGTTGACTACGTCACTCATCACCGTTTGACGGCGCAGTGATTGGCCTTGGCCTTTGTTGAGATTGCAGAGCGGTCCGGCCGCCGCTTGCATCTGCTGTACATTATTACATACATTGCTACGGTACAGCCACCGACGGCACCGGCATTCTGTTTGCGCCATATATGCTCGCGCCCCGTCTGTTTTGCGCGTGACGAGGCGCTCGTCTCGTTTGTACTATAGAGCAAGGGAGATGTCGACGCCGTACGCATCTGTCCCGCAACCCAGCGGAGACCAAGTCCACCGAGGATATGGAACGCAGCCTGCAGACTTCGCGATAGGGAGTAACCCGACCATGAGCTCTCCGCTGTCGAACTCGGTCGCGCAGCACGGCCAATTCACCGAGGAATTCGACGCCAGCCAGAGGGGCACGTCGGTGGTCGATGGCGGACTGCAGCGCTCGTCCAGCCGTGCGAGCACTCTCGGTGGCACGGGCGGTGTGAGTCGTAGCAATACTCTGAGGAAGAAGAACAGCGTCAAGAGGGCGAGCAGCTTGAAGCGTAGTGGCAGCAAGAAGAGTCTCAGAGCCGGGAGTCTGAAGGGTTTTGCTGGAGTCGACGCCGACGATGCCAACTTCAGCAGCTGGTCGTTCACCCCAGTACCGACCACTGGTACGCCCACCGATATCCTCGCAAACCGCTTTCAGGCCTGGAGACAATTGCTCAAGTCGCTCATTACGTACTTCCGCGAGATTCAACAGTCTTACGAGACGCGTCACAAAGCCCTCCACAAAGTCCAGAACACGATTGCGAATATCACGAATCCGTCCATCTTTATGAGCAATGGCGGTCTTGGGGAGGCAACACGCATTCTTGAGAACTTCCACGGGAAGTCTGTGCGAGAGGCGCAGAAGGCTAGGGATATCGAGACCGATGTGATACAAGCACTGACAGGTCTGCGAAGTGACCTCGCCCAGAAGATCAAGGAGATCAAGAGCTTGAGCGGCGATTTTAAGAATTCCGTCGATAAAGAGAGGGACGTCACCAGGAAGGAGATTGAAAAATTGCAAGAAGCTCTCCAGCACGCGGATCATGAGGACGGCGCGGCAAGCGGCAAGAACGACCCCTATGTGGTGAGATTGGGTGTTGACCGAGCCATTGAGAGGCAGATTGACGAGGAGAACTATCTACACAGAGTATGCGAGGCATTCCGACATACTCAGAAGTCAGCTGACACTATTTAGGCGTATCTCAATCTCGAGGCTTCAGGACGTGAGCTCGAATCCATCGTCGTCGGAGAGATTCAGAAGGCATACAACGCTCTCGCCGGAATCCTCAAACGTGAAGCCGATGATGCGTATAACGCCGTCGAGAGTCTCCGCTCTGGTCCGATCGCGATGCCCAAGGACCAGGAATGGTACCAATTTGTCACTTCTGACGAGCACTTTGTCGACCCTGGTCTGCCACTGCGCAGGGTTGAAGAGATCGAATACCCAGGCAAGCATGCACCAGCAGCAACGGAAATTCGCGCAGGCATGCTTGAGCGCAAGAGCAAATATTTGAAGTCTTACACCCCAGGCTGGTACGTCTTGTCACCAACCCACCTGCATGAATTCAAGTCTGCAGACAAGATTTACTCGCAACCTCCTGTGATGTCTCTGTATCTGCCGGACCAGAAGCTTGGCTCACATTCAGAGCGAGGCTCTTCTAGCCACAAGTTTATGCTCAAGGGCAAACAATCTGGTGGCATGCACAAAGGTCACAACTGGGTGTTCCGCGCAGAAAGCTATGACACCATGATGGCATGGCTCGAAGACATCCGAAGTCTCACTGAAAAGACTGGTGCTGAGCGCAATGCCTTTATTCGCAAGCATGCTAGAAGCGTGAGTGGTACAAGTGATCGGGGAACAGTCAGCAGCGATGGGATGGAAGAAGATGAAGCAGACGAAGTGCCATATTCGGCAGATGTCAACAGCCTGGCGCCACAATCTCCAGCTGAAGAGAAGCCTAAGCGGCCGCAACCAGGTAAGTGAGACCACCCTCCACCCTTACTTGCTTGCTTGCTGCGTTGCGTTGTTCTTACCCTTCGGGAGGACGCAGTTACTGATGGCCATAGGCGGACGATTCCCGTCTGACATGGTTCTTCGAAAGACTGGGACTATGAGCTCCACTGCCGACGGCGCCGACGACTCCGACGATGACAGCGCAAACGTGATTGCGGCTGCCCCAGCATTGCCCGTGTCTTCACCCGACCGATACGGAGGGCAGGATCCTTACCGACTCGATGATGTTCGAACTGAGATTGGTACCATCAATGATGAGCCGGGCGTTATTGATCATCAGACGGCGCCGATGCCTGTCCAGCAGCAGACCATTGCTAGCACCGAGCCAGTCCAGACTCAGACATACGCTCTGCCAGCTGCGCCGGTGCAACCAATCAACCAAGCGCAGCCTGTTATGCCAGACCAGCAGCAGCAGCAGCAGCAGCAGCCGCCTTTTTTAGGCAATGAGCCAGCGACATCCTTCTCTCAAGTCCAGGAGTCGCTGGCTCGTCACAATAGCGGCTATGGAGACTGGATGGCGCCGGCTGCTGCTGGAGCGGCCGGCGCTGGGGCAGGAGCCCTTGGTGCAGAGGCTTACCGACACCACCAGCGAGAGCAAGAACCAATCGTTCCTCAGCACGTCCCGATGCAAGAGGAGAAGTCGCCGAGAGGTGTCAATGCCGATGCTGGAGCTTTCGTGTTTCCAAACGCTGTCGGCGAGAGTCAGGGCACTGAGCCCATGATACCAAGTGTGCCACCAAGGAGCGAGATCAATGACGCGCCGGTCGTGGCGGCACCTGTCACCAATGCCACAGATGCACGCGCGAATTCTGCAAGTGCTGCTGAAGCACCTCTTGGCGGCAAGGAGAAATTGGGCGCTCACGAAACTGGAGCATTCTTCCCTCGTGTCATTAGGCACGACACCGAGCTGTCAGTAAGCCAACTGCACGTGCCTGGCGAGTTCCCTCCGCAGCGAAACGTCGAGGCGGATTAATGTACATTTCATTGCAACCGCGACAGGAAGACAGAACACAAAACGACTTGGATACCACGTTTGCTTTTGGCTCAGCGGGCAGTGTTGCTTGAACCTGAGATGCACATATTGCTTGAGCGTACAAGCGCGGCATTGCGCCTGCTTTCTTGGTTCGTCGTATATATCCCTAGACACAGCGTATTCATCTTGGGTGCTTGCAGAGGATCTTTCCGGCCTGCGCGTAGCTGCCTGCTCTGAGGACTAATAGCAGCTCAAATACCTGAGTGTTCCCATTCGGCGAGTTCTACTGGCGCCACAGCCTTCCGTCGGGCTTGAATGGGCCGAGAAAGCGGCAGCAAACTCGTGCGGCATGCATGCTTGCACAAGACACATGTAGTCCCGAAGCCGGTGAGGGAATGGCATCGGTCGATGGTATTATGTGGTGGATGGCCAGCCAGCTTCAGCTCTTTTCTATTGCGACTTTCGGACGACAGGCGTAAGCATATGGCAGAAGGAAGACGCTCGTGAGTGTCTGTGCTCAAAAGCGGCTCCACTCGCATCGTGTCTGGGTTCCGACGGCCGGCTCCACAAGATCACGCGAAAGAGGCAGCTGAAGCCTGAGGCGCGATTAGTTCTATGATATTCGTGGCTTACAGAGGGCATTAGGTGAAGGTGAACATGTCGCATTTTTCCGGCACCACGAATCCTGCGCGGAATCGAACATGTGCGGAAAATCTTCACGTGGACATGAGATCTCTTCTCCCATTTTTCCGCAATCGCCGCCATCTACATTGAGTCCGCAGCTGGTGATTGGTCCGGACCATTCAGGGCAAGCGAAGTGCTGCCTCGGGTTTTCATTGTGCCGGTGGCTAAAGTTCTCCCCATGGGCCTCCACACGTGCCCTCCACATGGGAACAGGGGAGCGTGGGAAGCCAAGCATAGATCGTCCGACGGCTGATTCCTTAACTGCTACTTAACCCTCGGTCTTGCCACCTACCTCGTCGCCTGGTCTTGTGCTGTCTGTCCTTGTCACGCGCTCAAGCTTCATACCAAGCAAGACTGCCAAGCCATCTTGTCGAGGCAGACGCCCAACGCCATCATGAACAACGATCCCGAGTCGAAGGCATACCAAGCCGAAGAGGTCGAGCATGATGCCGCCTTCAACGAGAAGGCAAGCGTTGCCGATTTCAAGAGAGACGCCATCGAAGCAGAGAATGCCGAGCATCAGATGACTGTGCTCCAAGCCGTCAGGGCCTACCCTATGGCATCTTTTTGGGCATTTGTCATGTCCTGCACAATTGTAAGCCACCGCCCTGGCTGCCGAGTGCCACGAGTGCTATGAGTGCCACGCAGCTGACAAGCTTTCCAGATCATGGAATCCTACGATGTCTTCCTGATGGGCAACTTCCTCGCCCTTCCTGCCTTCACCAAAAAATACGGCGTCTTCGACGCTGCCTCGAACGAATATGTCGTGGTGACAAAATGGCAATCTGCCCTGCAAGTCTCTGGTCAGCTTGGTGCACTCATCGGTGTCTTCCTCGCAGGACCTTTAACCAGTCGAATTGGGTATCGATGGGCTACATTGACCGGACTTATGCTCTTGAACGTCTTCATCTTCCCCTTCTACTTCGGCGACTCGCTCCCAGTCTACTTCGTTGCTCAGCTCCTCGAGGGTCTGCCATGGGGCATCTTCATCGCCAACGCTCCTGCGTACTGCAGTGAGATCGTGCCAATCAAGCTTCGAGCTCCCGCAACACAGATGCTCCAGATGTTCTGGGCCATCGGCAGTATAATCGTCGGAGCCGTTACCTACCATTACAACACCTATGATCACGACGATGCCTTCAGAATCCCAATCGCTCTCCAATGGATGTTTCCAACTCCACTCGCCATTCTGATCTTCTTCGCACCAGAGTCTCCTTGGTGGTTGACGCGTCAAGGACGACACGACGAGGCGGCCAAGTCCGTTCAACGCCTTGGACGTAAGACTGCCGTCAATGCTCCCGAGACCGTGGCCATGATGCGACGTGTCATCGAACTCGAGAAGTCCGCGGAGAAGCCAAACTATGTCGAGCTGTTCAAGGGCACAGATCTTTACCGAACGCTCATCGTTTGCGGTGTCTACGCTGCACAGAATCTTACGGGCAACCTGATCGCTAACCAGGCTGTCTACTTCTTCAGACAAGCTGGAATTGCCACCGACACCGCATTTGCTCTGGGTCTGATCACCTCTGCCTTGCAGATGATCTTCGTCATGCTTTCATGGATTCTAACTTCCTACTTCGGCCGACGATCCATCTACCTCTGGGGTTCAGCCGCCAACACCATCCTCCTCGTCGCCCTCGGAATCGCAGCTTCAGTCGGAGTCTCCAACTCCGCATCCCTTGCTCAAGCCTCCTTAGGTCTGATCGTCTCCGTCCTCTTCACCCTCGGCCCAGCTCCAGCATCTTGGGTCATCATTGGAGAAACATCTGCCATCCGACTCCGACCTCTTACAACTGGTATCGGTCGTGCTACCTACTACATTATCGAGATTCCTTGCATTTTCCTCGCTTCGTACATGCTCAATCCCACGGGTGGCAACCTCGGTGGCAAGTGCGGTTATGTCTGGGGAGGAACTGGTTTGGCTTGCTTGGTTACGGCTTACTTCTTCCTTCCTGAGATGAAGGGACGATCGTACCGTGAGATTGATATTATGTTTAAGAGAAGGATTCCTGCAAGACAGTGGAAGAAGACTGATATTGATATTACTGATGATGAGTAGAGGGCTTGGCTTCAAGAGAATACTGCGAAATGCAGAGCAAGACGAGCGTCCAGCATCCTGTCTTGATCGTGCGTTTTGGGTGACTTGGATATAGGCATTGTCTCGAAAGCAGCAAACATCTAGTCCGCCGCATCGATCAGTATTTAAAATCATTACAACTCCATTCTTTCGCTCGTCAGATTTGGTTCATTGATCGATCGAAGAGCACAGCTCCTACTATCGACATGAAGCAGGCGAGGAAGGCGGAAAGTCCAAGAGTCCGAAAAAACGACGCCACAACTCGAACTCAAGCCATGCGACAACTTCAGAAGCGATGCGCCATCTCCTCGAAGAGGTTACTCTTGATTCATATTGGATGAAATACGTTGCAGTCGGCGAGAACAGTAGAACTGTACAATTCAGTCAAACCATACGAGCGAGCGAAGACTGCGGATCAAGCATATCGCGAAACCACTTTTAGCAGAGATCCGTTGGAATGTCGGACATCGCGATCCATGGGTATGTGTTCGTCTATCATTCCGACGCGAAACCCCAGAAGGGACCGTCGAGCCACGAGACTACAAGGGCTTCTTCCTCGCTGCAGTCCTGGAGTGTCAACAAGAGGTCTAGTATTGCAAGGCGCACAGCTTCAGTAAAGAGAGTACTCGACGCACTGCCGAGAAGGTAAGGAATGACGAAGGCGAAGAAGCGTCTGATCAGATAGACGATTTGCAACTCTCTGGGATATTCAAGCATCCAGAAGAGACGACATATTCGAGGCTGCAAGAATCAGAAAACGTTCCGAAGCCAAGCCAAGCCTGGTAAGAAGCGGCAACTCGAGCTTCGCCCCGAAGTTATCTGAAGGTTTTGAATGCAAGGACTGCTCGGAAAGAACACAACAGCATGAAGTTAAGAAGTTAGGCTTCTTAGAGATGCTGGATCTGGACGAGATGGATGTTGCTGATGAGGTCATTGAAGAGTAGCACAGAGTGCCGTCAGATTTTTCTCGGCACGCAAGGAGAAGACTTTTGTCAAGCAGACTGTTGCGAATTGATGGTACAGACCGAGACATTCGTGAATTGCCTACTGAATTGCATACACTATAGAAGGTAGCTAACTAGTCAACCTTTATATGTCCTTGTTAGTGACCCTAAGTTAGTATGTAATAGACTAAATAAGTCTGTAATAGTAGCCCTAAATTAGTGCCCTTAAAAGCTACCTATTATTATTCCTTCCCTATTACCTTAGTATACTAACTAATATATAATACTCCCCTTTAGTTAGTTAGTTAATACTATAAGTTTGCTAATTGCCCTTTACTTTAGTAGCTTTACATACTATATATACTTTAGCTTATGCCTTAATAAAGGTTATAAGCTCCTATAAGAACCTAACGATAGGCCAAAAGTCTAGAATATCCGGGTCTGCTTAGAACTAAGCAAGAACCAAGGATATATATATGTTAGGTCTTGGCGCCAAGCCTTGATGACTAAGCATCTTGGCGCCAAGCCTCGATGAACCTAAGCATCTCCTAACAAGTCGGGGCTTGGCGCCAAGCCTCTTGGCGCCAAGCCTTGATGACTAAGCATTCCTAACAGCTCCTTTAGCTTAACTCTAGTTAGTTCCTAATCTTAGATTAGTATCCTTATTATTCTTAGATTAGTTATTTCTTTACTTCCTTTAGGCTCTTATAGCCTATTAGCCTACTTAACTAAGTTAGATTGTTCCTATACTTTCCTTTACTTCTTTAAGTAGTTATATATTTACTAAATAGCTTAAGTATAGATACTTTATATCCTTAATCTTAGTACTTATAAGTCTTTCAACCTTTAAGGCTAAACTTAACTTTCTTCTTTCTATACTAACTCTAGTAACATTAAGCAATTTACTTGTTATCTAGACTAGGTTATATCTTTTCTAACTCTTTAAAAATTCCTATAAAGGTAAACTAGATGTTAGCTATTATAGGGATCCTTACTAACCTTAATAGGATTCATTATAGCTACTATAAACACAACTAATATTTAGCTCTAGGCTATAGTTAATACTACTTTTACCTCTAGACTTTATTTAAGCAAAGTTAACCTTAACTAGTATTAATAGATACTTAAGGCCTAGAACCGTAGTAATAGTATTAGTTAGCCTATAAAGCTATCTTCCTAGTAGATAGGTTTCTTTAACAATACTACTAGTAATCCAATTCCCTTAGTCTAGTATCCTAGATTTAATAGCTAGGGTTCTATTAACATAAGTAGCTATATTAACTACTTACCTAGCCTTTTAGCTAAAGCAAGTACTAGTATTGTATAGTAGACTCCTCCTTACTAGTACTATGCAAATAATACATAAGGCAAGGTATTTATTAGATATAATAAGATCTAGCGTATAAACGTAGCTAGTAATACTTTCTTTTATAATGCCTATATTAATAATAGATAGGGACTCTAGTATAGCCGTTATAGTACTTCTAGATATTAGTTAACTCCTCGTTCTTAGTTAGCTCGCTTAAGGGCTAATTCGGTTAGGTCTTAAGGCTTAAGTAGTATACTAGGACCGAATGTAGTTATTATTAATCGAGCTCGAGAGATCTTTATTAGTAGAGATAGTTTATAGTATAGGTAGATTATTATTAACTTTAACTATTTATTAAGGGATAGTAATAGTAAAGTAATAGAGGCTATACATTATACTATTAGGCGTATTAAAGCCAATTTTTACTAGAGGTTTACTAATAGTTCTACTTTTAGAGGTAGTAGGTACCGCTATCCTTAATTGTAGCTAGTTAGTTTAGTTATACTAGGGAAGATCTAAAAACTATACTAGGCTTGGTTTGTTTCCTAGCATTTTAGTTTAGAGCCTAGGTTGTTAAATAATACTTAGGCTAAAAAGTTCTAAACTTAGTTTTAAGATTAATTTTAATAAAATACAAATAAATGTATTAAGTTTGTCTTCTAGTTCTAGAATAAATGAAATTCTAAAAGAATAGCTTAGAGAGTCCTACTTTATAGGATTTAGTTATTTAACCTTAGCTTTATTAGGCAGTTAGCTATTTAATAGTAGGTATTAATATATTTAACCCTAATATTACCCTTATCGAACTATTCCCTATAGTAGTAATTTCTTAGATTAGTATGCCTACTTCTCCCTAAATTTATATAGTTTTCTACAAGGTGGATTACTAACTAGTTATTAACATTAATTATTATATACTTTATCGAGAGACTAGTAAATCTCTTGATTTTATCTAAAAGATTCCTAAGCTATCTAAGCTCCCTTATTACTTTATTTAGAGAAACATATTTAGTCTTAGTACTTAACTAGACAACCTCCTTTTAAAGCTATAATCTCTAGATAACTAGTACTCTAGATATAAGTACTAGGAATCCTAAAACTAATCTAGCTATGCCTAGGTTAGTAGTAAAATTAGTATTAGAGTAGATCTATATAAAAGCTTTAAGATATATCTCTAATCCTAACTTAGTAGTACTACCCTTCTTAAATACTAGGTACTTTTTAGGTATTCTAGTAATATACTTCTAGATATGCTTAGCTATATTAACATGTTTAGGTCTAGGATTTAAAAGGAACCTAGTAAGGTAGTTTATAGATATAGTAATATCTAGCCTTATCTAATTTGAAAGCCATTAGAGCCCTCTAATAAATTCATTAAAGAGTTTATAGTCTACTACTATACATTCTCTATCAAATACATATAGTAGCTTGTTAAGTAGATACTTAATAGACTTGTACTTGTTAAGTCTATACTTCTTTAGTTTCTTAAGAGTATAATACTTCTAAGATACCTTTAGGAAGTTCTAGTCTTCTTGAATATTAAGACTAAGGAATAGGTTAGTCTTAACAATCTTAATAGTGTATTTCTTTCTTAGGCTATTAATAAGATTGTTAATGTCCTTCTAGTTTCTTCTAAAGATCTAGAAATTATTAATTTAAAGGATAACTATAATTCCTTTTCTAATAAAGAGATAGCTATTACTTTTTATTGCCTTAAGTCTAAGGCTTCTTAAAGTATCTATAGTATTATAGTACTATAGGGATACTAATTGTTTTATCCTATAAAGTCCTTTTCTAACTTTAACGTATAGGAACTCTTCTAGATTCTTTCTAACAAGATATAAATCCTCTAGGGCTAACATAAAGTTTAGCTTATCTATTTTAGGTTAGACGTCCTAGTAGGTTAGTTCGGGTTGGGTTCGGGTTCAAAACCGAACCTAACCCATTTGTCCGGGTCTAATCTTAGGGAACCGGAAGTTTGTCTAGGTTCAAACCCAAAAATTCAATAGGTTTATAGCGAACAATAGAAACATTAGAAAAGCGGAAATTGCGAAATATCGAGATAGAGAATATATTGTTATTTATATATACTACCATTATCGTAGTCCTAAAGGACAAACTAGTCATTTCTTCTATATATACTACTAGTATCGTAGTCCTTAAGGATAGAGTAGTTATTTCTTTCTATAGTATAGCGCTAATAGCTA
>LFZO01000684.1:0-16041 GCA_001578225.1 Pseudocercospora musae
ATCTTTCCTATAGGAAGGACTAAATGAATTGGACTATCTAGTTTAGTATAGCTTTCTACTAGAGTATGTATAGGAGCCTTTTATAGGAGACATTGTTAAAGGCTCCTAAGATATTAAGGGAGAGGAGGGTTGCTACCTAGTTTTAACTATAGTACTAGATATGCTTGATCTGTTCTATGATTAGTTCTATAGCTATTAGTGTTAACCTTTTCTTTCTTCCTCCTATCTAGCCTTTAGGAAGGATGTTCCTTTCCTTAACAAAGGTTGTTAGCCTTTTAGTAACAATCTTCTCTAGTACCTTGCCTATTATATTGAGTAGGGCTATTAGTGTATAGGCTTTGAGCTATGTGTAGTCCTCCTTCTAGGGCTTCCTTAGCACTACTATTAGGGATTTCCTAAATGGTCTTAGGTAGTATCCTAATACTAGGCTTTATATAAAGATATTAGCTAGTACTAGGGCTAGCTCCTTCTTACATACTTTTAGAAGTTTGTTGTGGATCTTGTCTTCTCCTAGTGCCTTATTGCCTAGTATTTTCTTTAGGATCCTTTCAATAGTTTTAGGTTTAACCTAGGTGTCTCTTAGTATGTCTAGTAGCTAAGTCTCTAGTTCTTTCTCCTTTATGTCCGATAGGTCTACTTATGCTTTTCTATAGAAGAAGTATTGGCCTAGGGCTCTTGCTTTCCCTTCTATTGTAGTCTGCATTTGTCCTTATTAGTCCTTAATGTCCGGGAATTGTAGTAGTATGTCCTTTTCCTATTCAGGTTTCCTTGCCTATTTAGCTATCCTCTACATCTCCTCTAGTTTCTTTGTAATCATTCCTATTATAGATCTCTATTCTTGCATCTTATCTTTCTTAATCTAGATCTTCTTTTCCTAGCTAGCCTTGTTATAGTTATCTTATGCTTCCTAGGTATAGGTTTGTGTCTACTACCTCCTAGCCTTCCTTGCTACTTTAACCTTCCTTGTACACTTACTAGTCTAGTATAGTTGCTAGTATAGTAAATGTTTCTTTACTAGGGTATGCTTTTTAGCCACCTATTTCAGGATTCCTGTTAGTTCTTCTACTGCCTTGTTAATGTCCTCTAGCCTTAGTAGGTACTTTGTTAAGAGTTCCTCTAGTTTTAGGTCTTTTTCTAGTTCCTCCCTAATCCTGTCCTATTAGGCCCCTTTCTAGTTGAGCTTTTCCTCTAGTTCCCTTTCCTAATTAGCCTAGACATTTAGCTCAACCTATACTAGGAAGTAGTCTAATGATTCTTCTAGTTCCTAGTTAACCCTACATCTTGTAATCCTATTCCTAATCTAATGTAATACAAAGCATAGGTCTAGTATGCTACTGCTTCCTCTTACCTCCTAAGTAACTAATCCTTTTAGGGTAACTATTTCTATTTCTTCCCTCTTTAATATGTTAATTAGTCTTCCTATTAGGAAGTAGTAAGCTAGGGTAAAGTCTAAGCCCTAGAGGGGGTAGTAGAGGTTGAAATCTCTAAGTAGGACTTAGTAGGTGTTCCCCTAGATAACTCTAGGTATTCTTTCTAGGGTTTTCAGTTAGGTACTGCTCCTTAAGTCTAGTAGTAGGTTGTATATGCAGTAGACTTGGAGTATACCTTAGGATGTTTCTACTTAAACTAATATTAGGTCCCCATCCTCCTATGATATGGCCTACTAGGTTTCTATAGCTATCTCCTTACTAATGTAGATGCATGTCCTTAGGGCTCCCTAGTTATGGATAATTAGGTAGTATCTTGGGTCTTTAATAGTTACTAGTCTCTTTGTGTATAGGTTAAGCTAGGGCTCCTAGATTGCGATAATGTAATGTTCTTTTAGGTTTAGTGCTTGAAGGAAGCTCCTCTATACCTTGTCTTTACTCTTGTTAACATTGTACTATATAATGTTTAGTACTATTACACTGTTCATTAGGTTTCATCTATATCGTTTCCTTATAGGTTTTCTTTTAGCCTTTCCTTACTTTGAACCAACATTTGACTAAGCTTCTTCTATCCTGCTTCCTTTCCTGCAATATTAAGGTATCTTAGTCTCCCTAGTTGCTAGTAGCTCTCTAGTACTAGTAAGGCCCTAAATAAGAACCTATTATCTTGTCTTAACCTCTTTTATGGTACCTAGCTAGGTTGCTTCTGTACCTAACTACCCTAGCTTATTGTATATCTTGTTAGTGTGTTGATTCTAGCTTCCTTTGCCTTCCTAGCTGCCTATATTCTTACTAGGCATTCCTTTGCTTAAGAAGGGTATCTTTTGGTGTAGCATGCATATCTTGCTTCCCCCTTGTATGCTTTGCATTCTTTAACCTAGTAGTCCCCTACATAATAGGAGTAGGTATTGGTTGTCTTTATGCACTTAGCTACTAAGTGTCTATAGTGCTAATATTTGAAGCACTATATTATCCTATAGTTGCTCCTATGTACCTCTGTTTCCAATCTTTTAAAGTCCTAGAATAGCCCTTAGTCTAGCACTATAGTAGCTTGCTCTGCACTCCCTACCTAGATAATTAGGGAGGACTGCTTCTTAGTCTCTTCGATTTTCCTTTTAATCTATGCTACCTTTGTAATCTTTAGGCCTAGGCATGTAGCTTGGTTTTGTCTCTATAGGTTCCCGATATCCTATTCTTCCTTAAAGCTCCTTGTTATGCTATAGGCTATAATCATAAACTACTGTTAGGAGACCTTTGCAGTTTTCCCTATCTTGGTTATCTATTCTTTTTGTGTTTCTAGCTTCTTTTTGTCCTGCTCCTAGGCTATAAACAGCTTAATTACCCCTTTCCCTTCGTTCTTAGCCCTAATAACCTCCTTAACTGCAATTCTTTCTACAATCTCTTTCCCTAAGAGTCCTTAGATTTCCTTTTACTCCTATAGGTCTATGATGTAGACTCTAACTACTATCCTCGGGGGTTTTGGCGCCTCCTAACTAGCTACTACTGCCTAGGTACGGTGGTTTGGGCTTGTCTCTTGTTGTTTCTTTATAATCTTTGCTATAACTGTATTAGCTGCCTTCGTAATCATGTAGCTTGCCTAGTTGTGGATTGCTTTTAGTCCTCTAAGGAGTTCTAAGATTATTATCCTATATGCCCTCTTAGGGGTTTTTCTATCTTCCGCCTTTAGCACCTCCTCTGCCCTAGTACACAGTGCTTTACATTCGTCCTCCCCCCTTTCCTAACTGTTTTCCCTTCGTCTCTGATTGTTCGCTACCATCTTTAGTCTAGCTAGCTATATAGCCGGCTATAGAGAGTACTCTTACCTTAACGCGAAATTCGGTATCTACCTCGTCCTATCGATCCCCCTATACTAAACGACATTTTTGAGTCTTTAAATACTTCATAGTAGTAGTATTGCCGTCCCTAATTAACGGATGCTTTATAACTAGCCTATAGAACTTGTATATTACTACCGGCTAGCCCTTAAGCCTATCGAGTGCGGCAACCGTCCTATATACTACTCCTTTAGTTAAATACTTCTAGATAAAACTATGCCTACCCTTGCTCCCCTAATTGACTAGGAATTTCTAGATATTCCGTAGCCTCCGAAGCGAGGTATAACTAGAGCTTTTTACTATATTGTACTAGGTCTCTCGAACCTATTAATGAAAAGGCTCGTAATATTCCTTCTTCTAGATATAAACATTATCCCGTTTATCGAAGATCGCCGGATTAATTACTAATAGGGCCCTTAATTGAGTGTTCTCGAGAAAGAAAAGATTTTCGTCGGGCTATCGATATCGACGATTAACGAGAACGCTAACTATCTCTACTAAAGGACTAAGCCCCTACTAGACTACTTCTTGTTCGAATAGTCGATAGTAAGGGATTGTTTCGTCTTCGTAGAGGACTTTAAATAGATAGACTTAAAGCTCTATTGTTTCCTTATTGCCCTTAAGATCTAGTCTATACTCTTAATAACCGTCTAGAGCGAGATTGCGACCTTGTTATTCGTTAGCTTAGTAATGAATAAGTATTTAGGGTAGTAGGAACATTGAGGAGGTTAGTATTTAGAGGTATAGTAGCTTATAGATATAGCAGAATAGCGACTTAGATATTAACGACCGAGAGTCCTAAAGAGCTTTAATAGTCCGATAGATTACTCTTAAAGTAAGAAAGAAAGTTAATAAAGTCTAAACTATAATATGAAATTATAGATAGCTAGATACGAGGCATAATTTCAATAATATAGGTAGCTAGGCTAGTAATAAGGATAGAAATTCCGATATGTATAGTCGCGTACTTATAATATTCATTTTAGTAGTTATATAAACTACTATACGAGCTAGTCTATACCTATCTACTCGGCATCTTACATAACTATATCCTCGCTCTTCTACTATACTCTAGCGGTATCTACTACTATATAAGTAGAGCATATATAGTCTACGGCTACTTACCCTAAGCTAAGATACATTCTATTCTTCGAATTACTAAGATATATCGTTAAGAGGTACGTTAGCTTCAACATTCCCTTATAGCCTAGCTTAGCTAGTATCTTATAGTACCTACTCGTCTCCTTAAGCTACTTCCTCTCGATATCGAAGTAATAGTATAGAGCTTTTGCTCTACTATGTCCCGGGCGTACTATATCCTTAAAGTAGTAGTAGCGGAGATTATAGTTCTAAGGCTAGTAGCCTAGCTATCTCTAATTAGACGAAAAACTAGGTATATGTATACTTATGTAATTATATTATATATGTTCCGCGATAGAGTTACTAGTTTCTATAGCGGCACTAATTAACCCCAATGCTTCCTAAATAACCTCCTATATAGACTACTATATACCCTTTGTTTTTCGTCTAATCTAGTTCTATCGGATTTTGTAGAGGCTACATAATCTATTAGGAGAATAGGTAGAATACGAATAGCGATTATACTCTTTATATACGGAAATCTCAAAATCCGCTATATCTTATTACTATATAATTACAAAAAGAACCTTATTCTTCAATTTCAAGTAATATCGAGTACTCTACCGAGCTATAGCCTTATAGAAGTACTAAAATCGCGCGTCGTAGTCTATATAATCTATCTACCGGATTCGACCTANGCTTCCTAAATAACCTCCTATATAGACTACTATATATCCTTTGTTTTTCGTCTAATCTAGTTCTATCGGATTTTGTAGAGGCTACATAATCTATTAGGAGAATAGGTAGAATACGAATAGCGATTATACTCTTTATATACGGAAATCTCAAAATCCGCTATATCTTATTACTATATAATTACAAAAAGAACCTTATTCTTCAATTTCAAGTAATATCGAGTACTCTACCGAGCTATAGCCTTATAGAAGTACTAAAATCGCGCGTCGTAGTCTACATAATCTGTCTACCGGATTCGACCCGCCTATACTATAGTCCTACCTAACGCCTTCGCAATAATCCGCTATAGTATCTAGCTATACTATAAGTAACTAGCGAGTCGACTTCTACTCCTCTCCTTCAATCTAGGATTCGATCTAGGATACTACTAGCCTAGCTACCTACTAATACTACGACGCCTTGGCTAACTACCTATATTAGGAAGAGAAGTAGGAACGCGTTTATAGTAAATACTATCGATACAAGGTCGATAACTCTACGACCCTCCTAGGCGAAGCGCGTTACGAGATAGCTCCGTACTACATTAGGTAGGTTTAGTACTTCTACTAAGTTATCTTAGGTAAGAAAGAGCGTTCGCAAAGATTGCTAGATCTAGAGTAGCCTCCAAAATGGCCCGCTTATAAGGCCCGTAGCGGTAGTATCGGTTCCTATAGAGCTAGAGCGAATATCTAAACTAGGAGGAATTTATAACATTATCGAGTATATAATCGAATATATCTACTCGTATAGTCTAGAGTCGATCCGCGCTATAGTATATACGGTAGACAATGTAGACCTTATGTACTTACAATGTCCTATAATCGAGTCTAGGATAAGGTAGATACTTAATAGACTATACGACTAGTCTCTATAGTAGCTAGAGCGAAAGCCGCTAGATGTACAAGTTCGAGTATTGTAGGCTCTAATCTACTAGCGATAGGATGTCCTATTTATCGCTAAGACTAGCCTAGGCAAGAGTCTTATATTCTAGGCATTTACTATCTTGACTAGATAGATCGCCCTTTAGCTTGTTTCTCTTAGTCGACTTAGAACTAAGTAGTATATAGATCTTATCCAAATCGTAGAGGAATATATAAATCCCGTATTAGTTATAGTAGAGACTAGATAGAATAATCTAGATATAATGTCGAAGATCCGAGATAGGCAGTATAATTATATTATCCTAAGCCCTAAATAGGCTATCTCCGACGAATTCAAAGACATTCTCTATAGCGCCCCTCTTGTATTCCGTATTAGACTAGTCGCCTTTAACGAAGTATATCTCCTCTCTACCTAGGTATTATTTCGCGAAGAGTTCCTCGTAGTTACTTAATTGCGAGCCCTCCTCCGTAACGACTATATATAGTTTAGCTATATAGGAACCTTGGATCGTGCGACGTAAGCCTATATACTTACTAATAGCGGATTTCATCCCGCTAGCTAACGTCTATATAGTACTACTATATTCTATACTAGTATAAACCGTACCGATTATACCTATATCTTTAAGGAAATAGATAGTATAAGAGCTACCTAAGGCTAATTGTATTTCGTAATCGAGAAGGCTATATCTCTAACTAAGCGCGTAGGCTAAACTCTATCCGCTATAGGAGAGAGTATATCTCCTACGGAAATTCCTAAGACTATCGTATTTGTCGATAGTCGTCCTAATATAATCGCAACTATAAACCGTATCCGAGTATAGCTAGTAGACCGGTTACCGGACGAAGGCATTCCTAGACAACAACCGGTACTACTAGGGAAATAGTACTAATCCTATATTATCTATACTCAAAATCGTTTAGTTTTATACCTTAGCTATACCGGCGTATAATTAGGAGCTCCGGTATACTCGATTTAGCGATACGGATTGTAAAATTCGTATTATAGTTACTACTACTACTCTTAGCGTAGGAATTAATATCTATATAGTCTAGATCGTAATATAGTAGGGATTAATACTCGAGTATAACTACCTTAATCTTCGCTAGCGACTTGGCTAAGCTAGGCGGAATATAACCCCTAGCGATCTTCGAAGTTAGGTATTTGTTTTCTAGCTAGCTTAGATGCGAGATACGTTTTCGATATTAAATACTTAGCTAGCTACTAGTAGTAGGCCCCGTAGCGGTAGAAAGGTATCCCGTAAGACTAAATTCTCTAGTCTATAGATAGATACTAGTATCTATACAATAATCGATATCGACGTAATCCTTAAAAGTAACTACGATAAGGAGGATTCCGATGCGGAATCTACTATATCCGCTACTATAGAGCCTAACTCTACAAGTTAAATAGGAAGAAGGTCGAAGAGATAGAAGGTATTCTAGACTAATACTAAAGCTAATCGTCGTACTACTATACCGAGGGATCTCCTTAAGATCTAGAATATAGACTATATTCGTATATACTAGGATAATAAGCTCGGAGAAGATAAATGTCTCGATAGGCTAGCGAGAGTCTCTACTATAGAATATTGTAATCGCTATAATCTAGATATTCGACGCGATCTCCTAATACTACTAAATTTAGGGAATGTTTTACTACGTCCTTAGAAGAATACGAAGGTAGTGTTCGTATTTACGCTACTTTTAGAGTAGAGCGCTACGGTACTCGAGTACATATTACTAGGCGAGTATCGATTTCGGATGCCTTAGGATGCCCTCTTTAATAAGTAATTAATATTCGTACTTTATCGGGTTTACTATACTATAGTCGCCGATTAGAATGTCTTCGACTACTTAATACTCCGTAACGAATTAGATAATATTAAGATTAGTAAAACGAAATACTAGCTCGCTAGGTTACTTAATACGTAGGAGTATACCGAATATAGTATCTTGTTCCTTTATAGCGGAACCTAGTTATACTATAGCGGGATTCTAAGCGGCTCTAACGGATCCTATTTAGTAGTCCTAAAAGACCTCTTAGTATAGTATATACGCTTTATCTAACCGAACGTAGAAGATTAGTATAGGAAATACCTCGAAAACGCTAGGAGGATATCTACTTATAATACCGCTATAGTAGAGGAACTTCGCTACTTTAAAGAATCTATCGCCGCATTATCGGTAGACAAGTAGGCATTAGCTCGTCGTAGTCTCGAAATACGTATAATAGACGAAACGGCGTACGTAGTAGCGGGTCGATAACGTAGTATCTAGTAAAAGGTAGACGTTAAGCGTAGTAGCCTTACTAATTTGCGACGGATAGCTATAATAAAAGTATCGCTTAAATAAGCTAGTAGTAATAGTAGGGGGATAGCTAGGATCTATAGCGGAACTAATGAGGTCCTACTAGTAAGTTATAGTCGAATCCTAAGTCTAGTTCGAGATAGCGTAACAACTATCGACAAATATACTATATTATAGCGAGAGTATACCTCTTCTATATAGAGCAATACTACAAACCTAATAAGGTTACTCGCTAGTTAGGAGCTAACAATATCGACTAGCTTCGACTCTAGATATAGTACCGAATTTCTAGCCGATGCGGATATTAAGCTCTCTATAGGGGACGATTTAATATCTATACCTCGATTAAATAGCGTTCGATCTAAAAGAGTAAGGCCTCGTATACTAGCTTCTCGCGAGAATTCCGAGCTAGCGATACTATCCTCCTCGAATCGTTAACGCAAAGAGCCTAAGGTACGCCTAGAGCTAAGAATACTAATCGAGAAGACGAAAGGTTTCGGATAGTTATAGCTTCGGAATGTATACTAATCTCCGTTATCTCGACTATAGTAGACATATATCGTGCCTATAGTAGCTAGACAATTGTATAGCTAAGGCGAATAGCGATATTGTCTATAGTAGAATGCGAGTATCCTATATAGATTATTAGTATTATTTAGTATAGTAGACCTAGGAAAGTCTTTCGATTCTACCTTTAGTTCCGCCTTTACTTCTACCTTTAACTACGTATTTCTGTTATATATAGCTTACAACTACGTATTTCTATTATATATAGCTTGCTTTGTAACTATAGGTGTTTACTATTATATTCACTATACGAAATCGTCTATACGCGGCTAGTACCGTAGTACTATATATTAGAAGTGCCCTTTCGACCTTAACCTCGACTTCTTCTTCTTCTATATATACCTACTAGTAACCTACGTCTAACTAGCCTTTACTATACCTAATACCTTCTCTAATACAATATAGAGGCGTCTAGGTATGTCCGTAGCGGTATAGTACGAGTCTATAGTACTAATTTGCCTATACTAGAAACATGTCTAATTCGAGCAATCGTAGTAGCTCTACTAGTCGTAGAATCGGTTACGAAGATAGCTCTAATAATCGCGGAGGCGGCTCTAATAATCGCGGCGGCGGCTCTAATAATCGCGGCGGTCGCGGTAGCCGTAGCGATATATCTAATACTCGCCGCTAGGTAACTAGCCCTTTCTTTAGTATTCGTTAGTCGCCCTACTAACTACTAAGCTCTAGTCTACTAAGCTCTAGTCCTTCCTCCTTTCCCTCTATTATTTAGAGTTAGCTACTATAGAGTTAGCTAGTATAGCCTATGAATCTACCTTCTAGCTCTAGTCCTTTTAGTACCTATCGGTCCTTCTTTACCTCTAGTAATTAGAGTTAGCTACCGCTATAGTCTACGAATCTACCTCCGCTACGGATAATCGATACTCCCGCTATATTAGCGCTATTAGTACGTCGACCGTCTTAGCTACCTCGTATAGGAGAGTTACCCCTCTATTGAGAGGCTATAGACCGATAGGCGTACTAGGCATCTAACCCTACTAGCTCGCCTAAGAGGGACATCTTCTATAACTCGATCGAATAGGTTATAGAGTAGATAACATATACGTCGGTCTCGCCCGCTACTTCGTCCGGTAGTAAAAATAGTATTAGCCTAGGTAGTAGTACTATTATAGGCAATACTACTCTATCCTATCCTCCTACTTTAGCCCTAATCGTAAGAAACACTAATCTAACCTTCCTAGGCGTAGATCTAGCGTAGTAGCTTACGTAGGCGTAGCTTATAGCGAATATATAGGCCGCTATAGGCTAGTTATAAGATCCGGGCTAGCGTACCTAAGAAGCTATCTAGCGTAATAAGGCTATAGCGCGAATGAATAATAAGGATAAGGGTCGGATATATATACTTAGCGACATTGGTAATATTCTTAGTAGTAGTAGTAGTAGTAGTAGTAGTAGTAGTAGTAGTAGTAGTAGTAGTAGTAGTAGTAGTAGTAGTAGTAGTAGTAGTAGTAGTAGCACTCTATAGGGCTAGGTAAGTACTCCGTATACTAGCGATAGTACTCTATAGAGTAGTAGTTAGGATTCTAACGAACTATCGCTAACTACTAATACACTACTCTCTTAGCGTATACTTAGTATACCTATATACTTCGAAGCCTACCCCGACCTTATAGTAGATTATCCGCCCTATAATCGTTACCTTAAGGATATCTACGATAGTAAAGTAACCCTAGCCGACGTAAAAGAGTTGTATAGGAAGACCGGTTCTAAGCGATAGCAATAGTGCGATCCCTATAGTAGAGGTTAAGCGAAGCGGAACTACGAGTAGTTAATATAGTAATCTACTATCTAAGAGATTAAGGAGCGCGTCGGTTCTACCTTTAACTTTAACATTGTTATCTTTAACCGCGCCTTCAATATATTAGAGATCCTACGCTAGCTAGCACTATTTAAGAGAGACGAGGTAAAGCGTAAGGAGTAGGAGAAGTTATAGCGCTAATACGCTTACAAGCTCTACTCTATTATCGAGGAATTCCGTAGCGATAAAGGCAATATATAGAAGAGTATTATTAAGGGTATTAATAAAGAGCGCGATACGAACGGTAGTAGTTCTTAGGATACTATATACTACCTCGGTCGTACTTGTTACTATACTAGCTACAATAGCCTAGTAGAGAGTCGAAACCTCTATCTAGACCTACCGCCTTCTAATATCGTTATAGACTCGGAAATCGAGGCTACCGTATATTAGTATATACGAGAGAGAAAGCTAAAGAAGGCTCGTAAGTAGTACTATAGTAAGAATACTAAGTAGTTATAGGTTGTAGAGAGTAGTACTTCTACTACGGTCGAGTCTAGAATTGTAGTAGAGGAAGATGCGATATATTATCTCCTTTTTTTCCTTTTTTGTTTATTTCCTAACTAAGAGCGGAGTAGATTCGGTAGACCTAGGCTATTTTCTTTTGTATTTCGATAAGTACTACGATATAATCGATACTTTCGTAGCGATACCTAAAAGGCGTCTACTACTAATATTCTCCGCTATAGTAATATATCCCTCTAAAACAATGTATACTATTACCTATACGACTAAGTCGCATATTGTTTACTATAGCGAAGAGGCTAGTCTAATTACTACGTAGCGAGGACTATAGCCTTAAATTCTTCTAAGGCTAACTATATCGTATTACTAAACTCGTATACTACTATCTAGAGTGCCTCTCGAAGTCGATCTATATCTAATCCTTTCTCTTGCTCGATATGCCCCCCTTCTTTAACTCTAATAGTACGAGACGAACTCCCTACTACAGGAGTTAGCGATACCGTAGGGCCTACTACTACTAGGCTAGGAGGCGCTAGTAGTAGTAAGCGCGACGACCTACGGCTTCTAGAAATCGTAATATTATATTTGCGACTTAGCCGATCTACGTACTACGCTAGCGCATAGGGAGATTTAGGGCTATACTATTGTCTAGGAAAGTTAGGATAGTTGTATATATTAGTAAGCTATTCCTATATTATCTCGCGCTTCGTATACAAGATTATAATTATAAACATTCGCTCGTCGATAGCATTATCGTCTATTACGGAGTCTATATTGTACGCTACGGGATTTATATTTACGCTAATAGAGTAAGAGGTTTAGTAAGAGAAGATATTAAAACATTCGGATACATATACCGAAAATGGATATTATATAATATATAACTATATATTAAGAGGATTAGATACATTTACTACTACATCTTCTATTCTATCCTAGAATATCGTTTCTAGCTCGATATTAACTTCCGCTCCTATCTTATTGACTAGCCCGTCTAGAGTAATCGTTATAGATACCTTCCGCTATAGATACTTAGTATTAAATTCGCGGACTTCTCGGACTAGCTTGTCGATTCTAATTTAGTATATATCTAGTAGGCATTAGGCATCTTCGTATCGGGGAATCGCGCTTGCGCTACGGGAAATAGTAAGGAGCTTTACGGAAAGTCCCTAAATGTCGTATATAGTATCTTTATATAAATAATTAGTACTATTCCTTACGCTAAACTCCTTCTCGATCGCTATATTAACTTCTATCGCTATATACGTAGAATACGAGACTCGATCGAACGTCTTAGTAATATCGTAGGTTGAATTCTTAAAATTCCGTATATCGTTTTTATACTATAGATTAATAAGCTCTAATAACTTATTAACGGCAATACCTTTCCCTATCTTACCGGTTATGTTAATAATACTACCTACGAGAATCGCGCGGCGTAATAGTTATTTAGCGNTCGTATATAGTATCTTTATATAAATAATTAGTACTATTCCTTACGCTAAACTCCTTCTCGATCGCTATATTAACTTCTATCGCTATATACGTAGAATACGAGACTCGATCGAACGTCTTAGTAATATCGTAGGTTGAATTCTTAAAATTCCGTATATCGTTTTTATACTATAGATTAATAAGCTCTAATAACTTATTAACGGCAATACCTTTCCCTATCTTACCGGTTATGTTAATAATACTACCTACGAGAATCGCGCGGCGTAATAGTTGTTTAGCGCATTTTAATATCTATATTAATCGTAGTATCTCCCGACTATAGTTATACTACCCTATACTAAGGAATACGATAGCTAACTAAGGAAGAATACGTTGGATATAACCAATGTCCTAGCGTCGTGTCGCATTCCGTAGTATTAACTAGAGCTCGGTAATGTATAGGCGCCGATATAGTACTAAAGACGAAACTAGGAATAGGGCTAGCTATAGTTGTTTAATCGGCTACTACGGATTAGAGGCTATAGCATATAGAGAAAGAAGCGTTGTCTTTAGTATACCCCTTATCTACTCCTATATTCTTGATAGCTATATAGTCGGACGTAGATACTAATCATATAGCGTTTCAAGCGTTTTAAGGTATTCCTATAGCGAAAGGCTAGCGACGATAGACCGAATAGCCTTAAGATCGTTAATATCTATCCTATTCGGTAAGAATTCTCGCTAGTCGAGGATTCCTACGAAGAGCGCGATAATTCTTATAGAGTAGCCTTAAAGCGTAATAGGGTAGAGGATATAGTACTTTAGATTCTTCTCTTAGAGATACTTCGTACTAAACATGTCCTTATCGTAAAGGATACTATACTCCTATCTAGTATCGAGGCTATAGCTCTAGAATAGGCGTACGAGGATATAATAGAGATTTATAACGGTATAGAACATTCCCGCTATAGGCAATAGCTATTCCCGACGCTTGAATAGCCTTTTACTTTCGATATTCTTATACTTATTACTCTACATTCGCTATATAGTCTACTAATCGCTATATACTAGCTAGAGCCGAATAATAAAGTCTACTATAGGATCTAACCGAAGTTTATGTAGTAGGATGTCTTCTAATACCGCTACGTTCCTATCGATTATACTCTCGGAGTAATAGATTACGCTAAGTAGATAGAATTTGGTTTTCTTTACGGGTAGCTATTCAATCCCTAGCCATTCTACAATATGCTTTACGTTACTATCTTTAAGGATCTCCTCGAGGGCATCGTCGAATATCGTAAGCATAGCCTAATATATATAGTAAAATAAGAGCCGGCGGGCTATACTGTCTTAAGAGACCGCATCGGAATTCTAGACCTCTATAGCGGATAGCTACTTCTCCGACTCGAAATAGTCGATATAGAGGCTACTATATAGTAGACTAATATTAAACCGGACAAGCAAAGCCGTAGTAAGATTCCGTATTACCGAGCGATTAGTAATAGTCTAGTTACGTACCGTATCCTAGAAATTAATATTATTATAGACGATATACTAGAGCGTATCGCGCGTAAGGCTAATAAGCCGTTCCTATATAGAAATAAGTCGATACTTCCTATAACTAGGGTTTAGACTATACCTTCTACTCGCGCCTTAAAAGTTTCTCCTCTTCGTATAGGACTATGTATATAGCGATTAAACTAATTCCTAATAGGATATCCAAAATGCGGCGCTTTACCCTATATAATAGTAGATACCGCCTAAACACCTTTGTAAACTAATTTAACCTATTCCGAGATCGCGTATAGAGAATAAATACTATAAGTATAAAGATTCGCGAGTTAAGATTATTAGGGACAATGTTGCGTTTACTAACGAGCGCTACGCGAGCGAATTCATACTAATCTAGTATAGTTTCGTAGATAACTATGTAAGTATCCTTAAAGTTCTTAATCGAGAAATCGTCGTCGAATGTATTACTTAATACTATCTCTATACCTATATCTACCTATGCTATAGCGCTATCCTAGGGATCCGTAGTAGGACTATCGACTATAGTAGTCCGCTACTTCCTATATAGACTCTTCCTAATTAAGCGATCTAGATCGCGAATAATCCTACTCTCCTTACTACTACTAAGGCGGATAGCCTAATGCCTTTTTAACTTAGTATTGAGTAATGTAGACAGCTTACTAAGCCGCTACGTATATAAACTCTTCCGTAGATTACTAGGCTAATACCGAATAACCTTTACTATAGTAAGGTTGTTCTCTTAGATTTTTAACGTAACCTCGTAGTATTTCGCCCTTTCCTAACGATACCTTCTTTTTCTACTATAGCCTTAATTAGACCCGCTACTCTCGCCTACGCTACTACGATCAAGCCGCTCTACGAGTCGCTTATTATCTAGGGAGTCGCTTAGCTCGTTATCTAAGGAGTCGGATTCCGGTTACTCGTTAGATATAAGCGATAAGAGGTTAGAACTACTTTAGTAGGACTAGAGAGACTACGTAGAAGTACTAGCCTCTACTACGGAAGTACGCTAAAGGTATATAGAGCTTGGTAGAGGGGAGGAAAGTAGACTTAAGGATGTACTACGCGATAGCTACCTAGAAGGACGCGTTAGTAACGACGATAACATGTTTAGGCCCGATTTCGATATCGGACGACCTCGGAAAAAAAGGAGTATATAGCTAGACTCGAATCCGATATAGAGTACAACTTTTACTAGAGGATTTTAGTATTTAAGTAGTAATATCGTAGATAGAAGATACTCCCTACTAAATGTTTATACAAAAGCCCGAAAACCTACTAGAACCGGCCTAGACGAGAATAGCGATTTAATTATTCTATACTATAATTGGTTCGATTTTGTACTTAGCCGTATAGAGTTTCTCTCTAATCCTATAGTAGCTTAGTTTCCGGCTACGAGAGCGGTCTACAAAGTCAAACCTTAAACTTATTCATTTGTTTATTACTAATGCACTAGAATGATTATAAAATCGCTACATTCGCGCTCTAGTCTCCTAAGATAGGTAGCCTAGCAAATTTAAGCGAGGCGTACTTCTAAAGTATAGCGGAAAGGTTTTGTCCTATATATTAATATTTCGAATAACGGCGCGCTTAGCGTAGGTATAGATTTCGTGTAGTATAGGAAAGCGTCCCTAACTTAAAGCTTTCTATAGAATTGTTAATAAGACCTAACTTTTTAGCCGGCTATATAGCTAGCTACATAGCCGGCTATAAAGGATATACCTAAACTCTACTGTTTCCTACTACTTTCAATAGCTTTCTAATCTAGACCTTAGTCTATATACCCCTCTCAAACTCCTTAATTGCCTATAGCTTTCTCTATATCGAATGAATAGCCTTATACTAATATATATATACTACGCGAAACTCGATATCGAGAAATTTTAGGCGGTAAAGCTCCTTAGCTACCTCTTATATCTTAGCTTCATAACTTAGAGTAAGAGGCTAAGTCGGATTAA
>LFZO01000684.1:16174-38603 GCA_001578225.1 Pseudocercospora musae
TAGATCTTTTATATTAGAGTCGCTCTATTCGTACTATTCTATTAGGTAATCGTCGAGTACTATCTCTTTTAAGCTTACGCTAGTTAAAATATCTACTACTACATATTCATCGTATAGACCCTCTTTGTCCTTTACCTTAATCTCTTTCCTAGATTATGTTAGTATTCGATTAATAATAAACTTAATAAGGCCGGCTATACGGCTAGCTATAGCGATACTAACCCTCTATTCCTCTACTACAAGAAGACTAGTCTTAGACTAGATAGCTTCTCTTCTTATTCGGCCTTGCTTTTCTACTAAAATGTAGCTTTATCCTACTTAGGTCTCTCCTTCTACTTCTCTAGCTATCGTCGGAATATAGTTTACTTAGCTCTTTTCTTCTTTCTTAAGGCTTGTTTAGTCTTAGATATCTATAAGACTCGCTTTACATCTACTATAGTCTTCCTATACGTAGAATACGCCTCTTTTGTCTTGCGACGCTTTAGGCTCGGTACGCGATTATTAGGTTTATTATCCTTATCGTAGATACGGTTACTAAGCTCGTAGTCGCCTTAATGTAGTTACTAAGTACTACTACGGATAGTAGGTTAAGCTATATGCTTATCGCGAGCCATCTTGCGTAGTTATTATAGGATATTAATATCGAAGTTTTCGTAAGGTAAGAATTAGCAATATAGCTCTAAAATTTATAACGTAACCTACCTAAGGTTTCTACGGCAATAGCGACCTAGGCGATACGTAGATACTATAGGACGAGTACTAAGTAGTACAAAAGTAAAGCTTCCTTTATATAGCCGGTAGTGTAGCCGGTCTTTTAAGTAACGCTTATAGAACCTAGAAAAAGTCCGGGTTCTAACCTGAAATTAGTATAGGTCCTAGAACCCGAACCCAAACCAATCGTCCGGTTCCTACCAAGAAACCAAACCCGGACCCAATTTCTCGGGTTGTAGCTAACCTACTAGGACGTCTAGATTTAGCTTTACCTATTACTTTAGAATTGTATTAAATCTCGCCTAGTCGCGTATATAATGTCTTCTACTCTTACTATTATCGAGTAGTCTTGCTATTATCGAGGTCTTATTACGTTACTTTCTATTATTTTCTACTTACTTCCCTAGAAACGGTAGTAACGACGTTTTTGTTATACTAACCTATAATACAATTCCGCATAATAATAACTTTCTTCAATTCGGCTTTTATATTATATATCGCCTATTCTTTGCCTATACCGTAGTTCTATACCTTTAGTTATATATTTATTATATCTAGAATAGCTAGAAAGTCCGTCGCTACTACTACTAAGAAGAATAAGAAAGGTACTACTTGTATCCTTTACAATATCTACGCTACTATCCGCAAGATCTAGAAAAGTACTATCTTTAAGCCTAGTAAGCTAAATAAGAAGGTAACTATAAGCGTAGGTCGTAGAAACGTAGGTAGTAAGTTCTTCTTATATAGCTAGCTATATAGCCGGCCGTATAGCTAGCTACAACTAATTCTCTTTTAGAAAACGTATTATAGTAGATTAAGACTATACAAATGTCTACCGATCTTATAATCGCGCGAGCGCTATTTCAAAGACTAGTCAAATAGTTAATCTACGATACTAGCGTTATAGGCGCTACCGAGTTCCGCTACTAGTACAATGCTATCGAGGCTTTACGTAAGGCCTCTAAAGTATACCTTACGACCTTTTTCGAGTATATGTTGCTCCCTAACTTCCTTAATATATACTAACTCTATATAGCTATTAACTTACTAGCTATTTATACTAAGCGTATTACTATTTAGTAGAAGGACATTGTTATACTAAGTTTGCTTCTAAAGGGCTATAGTATCTTTATTAGAGATATAGACGTTAGCGAGAATCTATATAAGAACCGCTATAAGTAATAAAGGACCGGAAGGGTAGCTATTAGCGCTATACTATAGAAAGAAATAACTACTCTGTCCTTAAGGACTACGATACTAGTAGTATATATAGAAGAAATAACTAGTTTGTCCTTTAGGACTACGATAATAGTAGTATACATAAATAATAATATGTTCTCTATCTCGATATTTCGCAATTTCCGCCTTTCTAATATTTCTACTGTTCGTTATAAACCTATTGAATTTTTAGGTTTGAACCTAGACAAACTTCTAGTTCCCTAAGATTAGACCTAGACAAATGGGTTAGGTTCGGTTTTGAATCCGAACCTAACCCGAACTAATCTACTAGGACGTCTATTAAATAGCGCTATAGTCTACTAGTTCTTAAGTAGACTAGGCTCTTTAATTAGTACTGAGAGTGTATCCTTACTAAGCTTATAGTACTTTAGTCTATAGCGTATACGAGATAGCCGAGATTTACTTATAGGTTACTAATTATATACTTAGAAGTTAGAAGGTCTATTATCTACTATCTATACTTCTATATATACCTATCTCGGCGGCGTACTTAGCGCTTCTATTATATATCCTTAATTTACTTACTTAGTAGAGTTTAAACCGCTATAGAGTTTTTAGCTAAAATACTAAGAATTACGACTTATAAAAGTATCGGCCTCCTAACACTAAGCTCTACTATAGCTAAACCTAAAGCCTAATTGGATAGTATCGCTATTCGACTAGTACTACGCTTTGTATAGCGTACTATACTACATTCGTACGCTTAGTAGAACCGGACTAGGGCATTGCTAGGATACGTATTCTTCGGATTTAACCTAGGAGGCGGTTTAAGGGATAGATACTACGTAACGATTTTTTTCAAGTTATCTACTAAGACTAAAATAATTACCTAAGGAAAATCGTAGAAGCAATATCCTATTAAAGTTAATAAAGACTTTAACTTACTCCGCGTTTCTAGCTTCATAGCTAGGCTTTCGCTATATACCTCGAAGATTCGCTTACTAGTTAAATATTAAAGGACTATTAATAAAATCGTTAGGTATCTAGATAAGGAGCAAGCTAGCCCTAAGTCAATTTAGCCTATAGTTATTAATAAAATAGCTAGGTCTTAGTAAAAAAATCTATAAAAAGTATTATAATATCCTAATTTATTTTATTTTTAAATAAAGAAAGAATATTAGTAGTAGTAAATTCTTGTATTGCTATACTATTCTAACTACTAGACAAGTAGCTATCCCTATCTATTCTTGAAGGTAAAAGCCTTCGGCCTATAGCCTCCGGTACAAAACCCTTTATCTCCTTCCTACTTTGTAAGATTCTATCCCTACCTTTGTTATCTATTTAGGCTCTAGGATATAGAGAGGATCTTCACGGCTCCTTCCTCTTATTACGCTCCTATTCCTACTTCCTATCTTCCTCTTCCTCCTTTTCTAGCTCCTCCTTTGCAAGGGTAAACTATTCTAGGAGACCCTCTCTAATTATCTACCTAGTTACTTTATTTAGGCCTCTTTTAGTCCAGATAAGCTCCTACTATAATAACCCTATCCTTTAGATAAGTTAGTTTCTTGTCCTTTGTCTCTCTAGGTAGAATAGTATAATATACTTAGGTATCTAGGCCCTATATCTACATATACATTCTAGTATCTTGCCTAGAACCCTTCTCCTTGTTAGGTATGCATTTAGGCTAATATGTTTAGTCCTAATTAGGGTTACTATTATGCTTTGCTTCCTTAACTATCCTTAGTATATTTCCTTGCCTTTTAGCCCTTCCTATTAGGCTATAGGGAGGTGTTAGCTCTATTAGAATGCCTACCTTTTCCTAACTTAGCTTTCCTATTGTGTTTCCTATTTCTAGTACATCTACTAATGCTTAGGCATTATCCCCCTCTATTAAATGTGTTCCCTAATCTATCTCTTGATCTATTCTACTAGCTATCTCTACCTTATCTTTAAGTCTTGTACCTAAGCTATACCTCTATTCCTCCTACATTCCCTCTAGACCCTTTTACACCTCTCCTAGATATACTTAGTAATAGGTTTATCCTCTATCTTGACTGCTTATTGCCTTGTTATCTCCTATGTATATAGAGAGATAGGTAGGATTTGTATTTCCCTTTAGAGCATCCCCTCTACTACGCTCTTATATACTCCTATAATGTGCCTTAGTACCTAGTTTTAGACCTTTTCTAGCCCTAGGGTAGCCCCTTTCTATGTCTAGGTAGTCCTTCTAGTATTATCTAGACTTTAGCTCTATATGTTATAGCAAGTCTTACTACCGTAGTGTATAGGTGTTTTGCCTTCTAGAATAATGCTAACTAAAACTTACTAAATTATAAGAAAGTATTTATCTAATATTAATAAATATTAATAAAGTACTAAATATAAGATAATTAGTAATAATATATTAATTAAATATTAGTTTAGCTCTAGAAAATTAATAATATAATCTTTAGAAATCTAAAAAGCTAGAAATTTAGAATTTAGAATTTCGAAAATCTTAGAATTTATTAAAGCGTAACTATTTAATAGTTAATACTTCTAATTAATTTCTATTCCTCTTAGATTTAAAGTTCTAGTAAGCTACTATTCTTAGAACGCGATAGTAGTCTATAATACTTCCTAGTTAATAAGCCCTATAGGAAGTCTCTATCTAGCTTAGAGAGGTATCTAGAGGCTATAAATACCTATCTTTCGGAGTCGATATAGAAGTTAGAATAATATTTACTCTACTAAGAGCCTTATTCCTCGTAGTATAACTTTAATTACGAAGATACTAAGTCCTTCAAGACTAGCTCTATAGACTTCGATTATTCTATAATCTATTAATAATTTAAAGTAGTCGTATAATAACTTATAAGTTACTAGAAGGAGAGGTCGTCGATAAGGTTAAAGAAGAAACGCTAAGCTAAGGTCTACTCTATAAAGCTATAGAACCCTATCTACTAGCGCTAGTATATATCGTATTTAAAAGACTATTAGTAAAGCGAAACTAGATTAGGCAAGTACCTAAATAGGAAATACTAGTATAGTAATTATCTAAATAGTAAACCTCTTATCTAGATAGGATTTATTAGTTTAGGTCCTAAATTACTTAAATAGAATATATTAGTATATAAACTATCTATATAGTACTACTCTATTCTATAGATATTAGAGCTAAGATATAGTATAGTATAAAGAACGAATATAGAATCTAAGGCTCCGTTCTTTTCTAGATAAAGCTAAGAATAGTAGTAGATAGAACCTGTTAGGAGATGCTAAGTCATCGAGGCTTGGCGCCAAGACCTAACATATATATCCTTAGTTCTTGCTTATTCCTAAGTAGACCCGGATATTCTAGACTTTTAGCCTATTAGATTCTTATAGAACCCTAATCTATATATACCTAAAGGGTGTTAGGGCATGCTTAGTCATCAAGGCTTGGCGCCAAGACCCAATATATATATCCTTAATTCTTGCTTATTACTAAGTAGACGATTATAGACTTGGATATTCTAGACTTTTAGTCTATAGTTAGGTTCTTATAAAGGGTAAGTAGTATAGAAAGGCGGCCTACTAGCTAGGATAGGTTTAGTAGTAATATAGTATTATAAGCGCTATACTTACGTAACGCTTATAGAGTATTAGGAGAGTTTATACTAAGAGAGGTAGTAAGAAAACTTAGATAGTACTTAAGAGGAGCTTATATAGTACTAGTAGGTCGCTAGCGAGATATAGGTAGGAAGCTTAGGAATAAGTAAGAGTTCTTAGATAGACTACGAGTACTTTAAATATATAAGCTATCTTAGTACTACTAGTAATTAATCTATACGTTCTTAGAAATACGATAGATCTATCTAGTAACTATAGTTATAGTAAATATAAAAAACTACTATTATACTATATAATAATGAGAGCTTATATATAGTAACTAGCTAGTTATAGAGTCTAGACTATAGTAACGATATATACGAAGTATAGTAGAGGTACTAGAGGCGTAGATAAATACGCTAGTAGGATAGCTTAATGTTGGATTAGGCTAGCCTATAGCTAAGGAAGCTATACTAGGAGAGAAAGGATAATTATAAGGACCTTAATAAGGTAAGGTCTTCTACTAAGCCCTACGCCTACTAAGCGGTATACGCTTAGTACGTATATAGAATATACGTAACTCGTATAGACTTTTTAACCTAGCGCGCTACGCAATCCTTCTAGGAGGCACTTATTAGTTCTACTATCTACTAAGTTATTAGTTAGATAGGTATTTTATACGTTACTATATACCTAGTCCCTAATATTTGTATATTACATACTATATACTACTATATACGGTATAGTATACTACAAAACTAGTCGTTCCACTATCAACTCTATATTAGCTTACGCTAGTTGGAGCCCCAGCTCCATGGTTAGGCGTAAGAGGGTTATTTGTATACTGATTGTACACACTAGTCCATTCCTTTCCATCACTACAGCTATTATAACACTGTACAAACAAGATATAGCAGCCATGAATCGTATTTTAAACGCTGCCACTAGATTCCGAGCTCTCTTCATCGTCATCGTATGGGCAAGCCAATTTCATGAGTCTTGCCCGCGCTTCCTCCGCTGTCTCCGGGACTGGTTGTGGTCGAGGAGGAGTCGGCTGAAAATTGGCGGCAAAATTGTTGATTGTGGCTTGCTCAGCCTCTTCCTGCTTGAGCATCTTCGCTCCTGCATTTGCCTCTGACTCGTGATTCATCGGGGCGTGGCTCGGTGGGCGTGGCTCTGCAGATTCCTTGGGAGCTTCCTTCAGGTCCTCAGCTTCCCCCACCTCAAGAATCTTGCCCGGACCATCCACAATGTCCACATCTTCTGCCGACATGCCTTCCGAGTCATCTTCCTCTTCCTCCATCTCGTCCTCACTAGAGTCCCACATGCTCATGCTGTTGGCCTTCCCTTCCTCTGCGGTAGAGTAGTCATCGTCCCGCACAACTTCTTCATCGGCTGCTTCAGAGTTGTTGGATAGCTGTGCGTGCCCAGCCAGTGGATTGTGGCGGCTGGGAGTGGCTGCGCCAACGAAGTCATTTCGCTCGCGCTTCAGTCGTTGTCGCTGCGCCTTGAGCCTCTCGATCTCGGGCTGATCCTCGCGCATAACGGCGTTGAGCATGGCCTCACGGTTCAGAATCATGTCAAAGTTGTACCGTGCCTCGTTGGAATCGCCACCTGCGCCTTCGTATGCTTCTGCCCAGCGCTCCTCGTCGGTGCGGTCGCTGAACAAGCCGCCTTCTCTCCGACGTGATGGTGTTGTCACGACGACGGCATTGCTCTCGGGCGGCGCTGTTGTGTTGGCAGCCGCGAGTGGTGGCGCTTCAGCAACTGGGGACGGCATCGAAGCCTCGACATTGCTACCGGCTGGCGTGGCCGCCGCAGCACTACGGAGCGGTGAAGGAGAGGGGCGAAGGTGGAGCTTCCGTTTCATTAGCACAGCCTTGCGGCCACGTACTGCTCCCGCGGTGCGTAGACCACTATCAAGCGATTGGGCGATCTGCCGGCTGTTCCAACCTCTTCGAAAACCCTGCAGAATCACTTCGTCCTCTTCCTCTGTCCAGTCCGGCATCGATGCGTTCGACTTCGCCTGCACTGTGCGCTTCTCTTTCATACGCTTGACCGAAGGCTCGGCCTCCATGTCCGACTCTTCGTCTCGCTTCCGCTTCTTGAAGTCGCTCCCTTTGCTTTTGCCCTCCTCAAGATGCACGTACAGCCGAACTGTCTCTCCCTTCCCTTGCGCCTCGAATATGTCGATCAGCTCGTCTGTGGGCAGGTAGTCTTCTCCGAGCGACCCCTTCAGTTTCGTGCCAAATACTAAGCCCTTGATGACATCGTCGCCATACAGCTGTCGGAAGCGTTGCTCGGTCGCATGGATGAGGTCGCCGATGGTGACGCTTCCTCTGCTCGGCACCGCGAGAGTCTGGATCGCGTCGGTGGATGCCATGGAGCTATTCGGCGTGGATGACAGCGGCGTTGGTGGTAGCACCGCGGTGTACCGCACGGGCGGCATAACGCTGACTGCGAATCTCATGCTGCTGCTGCTGCTGCTGCTGCTGTATGCACGGTGAGATGTTTTGAGAAGGCGGAGCTTTAGCTTCGGCGCCAACTCCAAACTCGAAGGAGACACGTTCCGAAATAAAGAAGCTTGGCACCGAAGCTTAATTCCCTAACCTGGCGCCTTTTCGAACACACAGCTTTCTACATTATTTCAAATCCTGCAAAGAAACCAAAGCGCGACTCCAGCAGCGCACGGGATCGACGCGATCAACAGAGCGCCGCATGAAAATATGGCTGAACTGAATGCGCGACTTTATGTGGGCAATCTGCCTTACGTCGCGCAGAAAAGTGACATTGAAAACTTCTTTTCGCAAAACAATGTTGCTATGTGTGTGGGTTTACTGAGACTTTCTGGACCCGCGACTGACCATTCTGCAGAAAAAAAATTGACATCTCTGTGGATCCTTTCACTGGACGAAATCCAAGCTACTGCTTTGTCGACTTTCACAGCGAGGTGGAGGCGGCACAAGCCATGGAGAATCTCCAAGGCCGAGAGATTCGAGGCCGTCCTGTACGCATCAATTTGAAGACGGAAAGGAGCTCGTTCAAGGAGCGTCTTCCCACAAAGGTCTGGGATCGTGATTGGACGCGGAGGGAGGTTCCTTCGAGAGATGTAGATGAGAAGGCGCATGCCTTTGATCGTTGGAATAGGGACGATGCTCAAGCTCACTGGAGCGCGCCAGAGAACGAAAAGCGACGGATCTGGGTTGGAGGTCTACCACGAATTCCAAACCAAGATTCGCTCAATGCTGAAATGCGCGAACTGTTTCAGGGCTACAATGTCCAGGCAGTCAGCAAGCTCATCTCTCCGCACGCTTCCAAGGAATCTGTTCCAGGATCGCACTACTTTTGTTTCGTTGACATGTTAAATGCGCTGGAGACTCAGGAGGCCATCGGAGCTCTCAACGGGAAAGAAAACCCGTACGGTGCCAAATACATCGTACGTCTGTCGCAGCGCCGATCGCCCAACCAGACAACGATAGTCGAAAGAGAGCAGCTTAACCATACCTCGCGGATCTTCGTAGGGCAATTGCCTCATTATGACGATCAAGCGTCTCTAGAGAACGACATCCGACAGTTGCTGTCCGACTTCGAAATTGGCAGCATTACCAAGCTCTTCACACCTTCCGCAGCCAAAATGGAAGAGGGTGGTGACCAGCATTTCTGTTTCGTGGATTTGATGTCTCCGCAAGATGCTCAGAACGCGATTGATAGACTTGACAAACAACCAACGCCTTCGGGAGGAGCATACAAGATTCGCATGGCACGCCCGCCACCACCAAGCGCTGGGAGCGGTGCGAGACGAGAACAAGTCGGCGGTAGCGGTGGACGCTTCGAGCAGAGAAAGCCGCAAGGTCCGCCAAGAGACTTCGGAGGAAGCTGGAGACGCGCTGAGTGAACGCAGGTGTGAGAGGAAGAAGGCGACTGGCATCCCGTCCTGGAAGGACTTTCCCGCGGCACCAATCGATGTGCAGCTTTTCCACATCGCGCTGAACGCATGGTAGTCCACCTGGCGACAGCCACTGGGGAGATCAAAAGCAGCAGCAAGAGTCATTCGCGGAGATCTCAAGGCATTGCCATGCTCACACACCCTCACTGGTTCTATCCCTTCATCCTCACTCTCCCTAGCCCATCTTCCTCTCCCTCTCCATCCTCGCTCTCATCTCGCCGCCAAGAACCTTCCTCTGCATCGTCTCGGGCATGCATTCACCTGTCCAGACCTGCAACATGTGCTTCCAATGGAGCACAATTAACGTCCTCCTACACCCAATACGGTCGAGACAAGCTTTCGCGCATTCCCTACTGGTCACCGCGAAGAGGGGAACAGTTTCCTTGTTAGTATTCGAATCCGTGTTGCCAATCACAAATCCCATCGTCTCCATAACTCATTCTTCAACGCCTCTGTGAATGTGTGAACAAAGGCTTTGCAGGCTGTGTAGGTTGCTAAATATGGTACCCCGAGCAGGCCGCCGGTGGAGCCGCAATTGAGGATTATGCTGAGGTGACTCTCGCGAAGAGGTTGGAAGAGAGCTTTTGTCAGACGAGCGGTGAAACGCATATCCATGTTCATTGTCGCATCGGTATGGTTGTGCGGCAAGCTCCAGTGTGATGCAAATTGTGCCGCCATTGTTGATCAGGACTGTGAGCCTGCCTGGGAGGCTCTCGACTTTTCGTGCTACCTGGAGGTACGAGTCATCCGACCGCGAGGAGTCTGGCGATCATAAAGCTCGGGCAGGTTCCATGCCGTCGACGCAAGCTGAGTTCTCGCTAAAAGCCGCAAGTGGTTAGGCATGTTCTACCCGAAGTGGCATCTGGCGCGAGGTATCACGCTCAGCGCAGTGGATCACTTATGTAATACTGCATTGTCGAGCGCTTAAACTGTGTCTTGTCTATCTACCTAATACCATTAAGATATAGCTAAGAAAATTCTATACATGCTAAGAGGTTATGTAACTAGGTAGACCTCGGCTATACGCAATACACCCCCTTACCTTTTCTAAATAGGATCCTTCCTATTTAGGCAAGGTGGTTAGTATATCTTATTATATAAAAAAACAAAAGAAATCTATCTTTTCCTCCCTCTATACTATCTTCTACTAAAATAGTAAAAAGATAGTTTAAACTATATAAAGAGAGAGTCTTGTTTTATACCCCGAATATCCTAGTAGATATCGTTATACAATCTAGACTATATATACACTTTCATGTATCGCTTCTATTTCTAGAATACTATTACCTTCTTATTATAGTTAAAGCTTAAATAATACATATTACTAATCTAACTAATAGGATCTATAGTATCGGGTTCAATTCTAAACTAAGGCCTTTTATATTACACTATCGGTTATTAGTAGGTCCGCTTAGGTAGTAATAAGTAGAACCTAAATCTATATAAACCTAAGGGCTAGGTAGTATAGGAAGGGACTATAGGTAGTATAACCCATTAGGCTATAGGTAGCCATACTAGGCGGACTAACTATCGTATTAGTCGCGGAGGCATATAGTAGTAATTAGAGCTCTATAGTAGAGGTACATGAAATGTAACTAGTAATATGTACTAAACGAAGGTTAATAATGTCTCTCCCTAGTAGAAAGAGGGCTATATATACTAATCGAGGCCCCTGCCTAACTCGGTAGTTAAGTGTGTCCTAGTTACTAGCTAATATCCCTCCCTTTCTAGATGTCTAACTAGATACAATACCGCGATCATGTATATAGAAAACAAATAGGTAAGCTCTTCGGCTCGCTACCTTAGGTAGACTTTTAATCGCATCCCTAGGGGCTATTAATCCTAGGTCTATTAATAGTACTACTTGTAGTTCCATTCTTAGGCAGTATCCCCCCTAATTACCGTCTAACCCTAAGCGTAGGTAATTAGCGAAGCTCGTACTTGCTATAGCTCTCGCCCGGTACCTCGTTATCTTCCTATTAGTCGGAGAGGCTCTTCGAGGTATAGTAGCTCTTCTTGCTATACAACTTACGCTCAAGGTTAGCTTAAAGCGTAAGTGCCTCGCGAACCGTATCGTAGGCATACCGGTTCTACTCCTTAATATAGCCCTAAAGGCCCTTAGAGTCTAGCGCGAAAACCAAATTAAGCTCCTCTCGAATAGAGGGATTAGACTACGGAATGCGACCTACAAGAGCGTTTACTATAGGCCTAAGGCTAGTAAGCTAGATAGCGTAAGGGAACGCGTATAGAATCGTACCGCCTTAGCGAGTAATAGGTATTAGGCTTCGGTAAGCCTCTACGACTTAGGCGACGGTAAGATTGAAACCCTTAACCTTGTTTCCTTTAACGCGATAGAAGCCTAGATCTATACGGATTCGAGTAGCGGTACCGGCAATGTCGCCGTAAGGTAGATACAGTATGCTAAACGAGGTAGAACCCTCCGATAGCGGCTTTAAGTTCTACTACGTAGCCTTGCCTTAGCCGCTTATAGCCTCCAAATCCTCGTTCGTAAGATGCTTATCGGTTAGCTCTCCTACCTAGCTATTCGATAGTACTAGGCCGCGAGCCTTAAGCTTCTATACCTATGTAGCGAAAATCTCCGGATTATGTATATAGTCGATACCTTAAGAGTAGGCAAGCTTATCCTCTACTTCGAAGGAGACCGATATATAGATTCGATTAGCGCCGATATCTTCGATTAGCTCTAGAACGTTGCTATTCAAGCGTATTGTCTCTACTAGAGGTAAGTTACTCTTCTTAAGTATATCGTACTCGTAATAGAACTTAGTAGGCTTCGGTATAGAGATAAGCTCGTACGCGTAATCGGGTCGAAGGGCGACTATAAGGAGCTATAACGGTAGGTTCTATCGGACTAGCTAGTTACTAATACTATAGATCTATAGTAGGTTAATACTAGTCTACTTCTCTAGCGGGCAGCTATAGAGATGCTAGTAATACATTACAACCTCTGCGACTATCTCCTCTATAAGACTATACGCCTTACCCTTTAGGTTCTTAGCCTAGTTAAGGATATTGTTAACCGCTATACTACCTTGCTCGGTTATTATTACCGTAACTTCCGGCTATCCGAAGGCCCGAGCGACTACTTGTAGAAACTAGTCTAGTATAACCGGCACGTTAGACTAAACTAGCGTAAAGGTATACAAGCCGAGACGTACTATTAGTATAGTAGCAACTAAGGTACTAGCGAAGTAGTAAGCCTTGCCGGAACTACGAAAGGCCTTAAACTCCCCCTCCGTATTACCGTTCTTACTAAGTAGGAAGAGCCGATTAGTAAGGTTATCTTTCGCGTTAATTAGGCGGAGGCTATAGAACTTCGCGTAGATCTTAAGGTACTTAGCGTAGATATCTTCTAGCTCGTTAGGGTCGTATAGATCCTTGAACTACCGAGCTAGGTTATAGACTATAGCAAAAGAGCTAACATCCTTTCCCTTAATACTTATAGTATCTAGCTCGGCTATAAACCGACCGAACTAGCTACCCGTATAGTCGGTATAGACGTCCTTAATCTCTACCTCAAAATCTATCTCTTTACCTCTACTATTACTACTAGCTAACTTAGTATCTTCCTTAGCTACCGTAGCCTCGAGGCGTAACGCCTCTTATCTATATTCCTCCTCTTACTAGTATAGCTTAGCTATCTTAGTAGCTTACTCTTGCTATAGGCGGATCTATTAAGCGGTAGTACGACGCGGCTTAGTATTCTCTTAGGTAGCGAGCTCTCGGGTAGCTACCTCGTCTACTATCTTCTACGCCTCGGCCTAATAACGGATTGCCTAGCGCTAAGACGGAGTAATAATTAGTACAATGCGAGCCGGTCCCTCTATAATAAACCTAGAACTACTAATGCGGTACTCCTTATTAGCTAGTAGCTATACTACCTCCTAGCTACCTAGGTCAATAGTAGCGATCTCCTTCTTATGCTTCTTGTAATACTTCGAGTCGAAGTCGCTATTAGTAAACGTAAGGCTTAGGTTCTACCGACCGGTCTTCTTAAGAGTAGACATAACTCGGTAGATTATTGTCTTACTAACGAGCTTAGTACCTTATCGACGGTTCTTGTTCTTGTTAACGAAGGTAGTAACGTTCTTAGCTCGCTCTACGCTATTATAGGCAAAGTCGACTAGGCTCTATAGGAGCGCTATCGGACTACCCTAATGCTCGAGGGTTACGGTTAGATAGTTAAGTCGGTAGCGGATATTAATACCCTATTCCTTAACAATAGCGAGCGACGGATAGGCTTTAGAGAGCTCCTTACCCTCGAGAACTAGATTCTTGAAATCGACGGTACCGCCTATCTCGTAGCGTAGACCTATTATGCTAGCGGTAATAGTAACTAATAGGCTCTCGCTAGCCCTATCAAGGATAGTAAGTAGCTACTAAGTCGCCTCGATCTTTGCCTAGCGGTTAGTAATGCCTACGATAATCTTAAAGGCGTCGGTAAGGTTAGTAACCTAAGCGAGCTCGCTATTTTCTAGAACTATAAAGATTCCGAGCGAAGTAGCGCTCTAGCCTAGCTAGACAATAGTAGTAGGCTAACTAAACCGATAGGTAGTTAAAGAAGAAGTAGAGGGAGCTAGGTTAGCGGGAACGAGTCGCTATTCTTTAGCTATGTTAGAAGCTTAGTTAGTTAGAGGGAAGAATAGATAGGTAGGTATAGGCGCCCGTTAATAAGGGCTTTAGAACAAAGACCGTAGGTAGATGTTTACTTGTAACTATAGGCGCGTATGTATAGGTAATTGCTCGGAGGTTCGAGCAAATTTATATTTAAATAGTCGTGTATATATGGGTACGTAGGCGGCCTATCCCGAAACCTTAGGAAGTGAAGTTTCACTTTCTCGGCGCTCCGTATATGTTCCTAGCTATAGCTCCGCTCCTACTACCTACCTATCCAATAGTAGACTAAGTTAGTGTATCGCTATTAGTCGCCTTGCGACCTAGCTTCCTAGGGAACGTCCTAGTAAGTTTTCGCTAATAACCCCCCTAGGAGTTATTAGATCGCAAGATTCCCTTCCGATCGATTACCCGATAGATCCTTATATAAAAGCGGTCTATGCCCCTCCTATGTAGGCCACTCGTAACCTAGTTTTTCTAGATATTCCTTCCTTCCTACCGCTCATAGATAGGGAGGTAGTCCCCCGATTAGCGTAGCTACCCTTAAGCGCTAGTATCGGTTCCTAATAAGCGACCGATTCTCTAGTTAGTAAGGCTTCATAGGTACCTCCCTTTCTATATGTCTCGCTTAGCTACTACCGATAGCGCGCGTAGAGCTAACATGTTATAGAACCTCGGCTAAGAAATGGCTTAGTAGCTAATAGCTCCTACTAATCACCCCTCTAGGGGTTATTATAAGTCGAAATCCTAAAGGTAAACTCTAAAAACAAGGCAAGTATAAAGGAAATACACGTAGCTAGTACGATAGCATTATAGAAAGGAAGATTAGATAAAACAATTAAATAAACAAATATAGGAAACGTTAACTATCCGGTCGCAAGTCGCCTTACCTACTAGTTAGCGCTTTTAGGACTTTAGGATCTTCGTTAGTAAACTACCCATCGTCTAGCTCTCCATCGTTAGACTCGTAGTCTAGCTCCTATATCTAGTCTAGTTAAGACCTAGTATCGGTATCGACCTCCGTTTCTAACTCCGATTCTAACTCCGATTCTAACTCCGATTTTAATTCCGACTATAGGCTAAATCGCACGAAGCTAACTCGTACATATCCGTCCCTTTCTTCTTGAGTTATTACTAATAGCTTACTTAGCCTTATTTGCGGGTATATAAAATCCTCCGGTAGCTTAGCGTTTAGAACGGTATTCGGATCTTCGCGGAACGGGTCAAGGTCTCTAGTAACATTCTCTATCCCTACTAATACTTCCTTATCGGTTTAGGGAGGTATAGTAGGTTCCCTTATAAAGTCTATCT
This sequence comes from Pseudocercospora musae, assembly GCA_001578225.1. Classification (NCBI taxonomy): domain Eukaryota; kingdom Fungi; phylum Ascomycota; class Dothideomycetes; order Mycosphaerellales; family Mycosphaerellaceae; genus Pseudocercospora; species Pseudocercospora musae. Next base: position 31,527 of record LFZO01000684.1, read on the forward strand.
TCTTTAGGTTAGCCCTTAGCTACGTATACTTTAGTATAGAGCTATCTAGCTCCTAAAGTCGGTAAGCGGCGCCCTTATGGAGTACTTCCTAAACACGATACGGCCCCTTCTAGTAGAAAGCAAGTTTATGCGAGAAGCTTATCTTTAGCTCCGACCGGAAGACTAGTACGAGATCCCCTTCCCTAAAGGAGGCATAGTCTATACCTTGAGTATCGTCGAAGTATTACTTCGTCTCCTCCTAAAGGCGCCTTTAGTAAGCAAGGCCTTCCTCTATAGTACTTGTTATCTCTTCGAGAGCCTTAGCGCGTAAGTATAAAAGGTCGGAACGGTCCCTAACTAATCCCTAATCGAAGATACTATAGGTACGATAGGTAAGTTCGATAGGTAGGACTACTTCTCGCCCTGTTATGACTTCTATAGGTATAAGGCTAGTTGTCCTAACGGTAGTAGTACGGTCGGCCTATAGGATAGCGGATATATAGTTAGTAATCGGCATCCGCCTATCCCCTCCATTTATAAGCTTAGCGATAGTATTAAGAAGGGCTTTATATCTAACTTCGACCGTAGCGTTCGACTTAGGGTAGTATAGTAAGATCTTAACTATCTTAGCTCCGTAGCTAACGATTAGCGCTTAGACCTCCTTAGCAAAGTTAGTCGGAGCGTTATTAAGTACTATCTCGGCTAGGGCACCCTATCTATAAAAGATGTCCTTCTATAGGAACTTAGCTATATACGTCGTAGTAATCTTTTTCGAGGACAAATAGAAGTACTATGCTTCTAGCTATCGAGATAACGCCTCTCGAGCTATTAGTATACTATTACTACTATTAATATAAACAACGTCTACATACTAGCGTTCCCTAACCGACTACTAAGTAGGTATACGAAGTTCACTAGCCTAGCGGTAACTATTACGGAACGCACATTCGGGATAGCCTTTATAGTGCCTAGAAACGTTAGCCTAGACTCTATCCTACCAATACCGCCTTCTTAATAGATCAAAAGTTCCCTCGGCCGCTCGGTAACCGTTCCCCTTATAAAGTGTATATAGGATCTCCTATCTAGCTTCTACATTATCGATAACTCTCTATAGAGGGGCATTAACTATAGACTATCGCTATAGATACCTATCTTTAACTACGAACCGTCGTACTTGCTTAACAATGCGACGATGCTAGCTTCTAGAGACCCCTAGCGCTCTCCTACTATAAGTAAGGAAGTAGGCGATGTAGTAGGAGTCGTTAGAGTATTCTCTATTAAGTATATTAGCTCGTTCGACGCCCTCGGCTCCTTATTCCTCGTCTATACCCGTAGCCGTAGTATCTTCTACCTCGATTACTAGGTAAGTATTAACATAGAAGGTCGAAAAGAACGTGTAGTCTATTACGGCATCGACGCCCTCCTCCTCCTACATCTCTACTATATCCTCCTCCGTAATCGGCTTACGAGATAAGGCATCTATAGTAGAATGTCGCTTTCTAGGAACATAGATAGCGTCAAAGTTAAAGAGATAGATCTACGCTACCTACCTAGCTATAGCTAAGTTCGGTAAGTTAGAAGCTACTCGATTAAGCTAGTAGACCAAAGTATTCGTATCTACCTTAAGCTAGAAGTAGATACCGAAGAGCTATAGGCGGAACTTCTTAAGCGCTTTGTAGACCCCTAGGCACTCTCTCTTGCCTATATCGTATCGCGCCTCCGTAGGGTTCTACAAACCGGATTTATATTACATAGGATACCGTACGGATAGCTCTTCCCTATCGCACTATATTAGTACCTTACTATAACCTTCCCTACTAGAATCGATAGCGACTACGATAGTCCCTACGCCTTCCGTATAGTTAATAGATGCAAGGGCCGGAGCCGTAATTAATGCCTACGTAACCCTTTCCTTAGCTTACTAATGCTCTTCGTCCTACCGGAACTCGGCGTCCTTCTAGAGGAGGGCAAAGAGTAGCTTATAGACAATCGAGAAATCCTCGACCTAGATCCTAAAGTAGGTTACTACCCTAATCTAGATCCGAACTTCCTTCTAATAGGTCGGAGTCGCCTAGTCCGCTATCTTCCTTACACGAGTAGTATCCGGATGCCTACTATTCGTATTAGTAATATAGCTAACAATATTAACCTTCTAATAGAGGAGCTAAAGCTTAGAGCTATGGATCGTTAGGTGCGCTCGTTCTAGGTCGTATAGAACCTAGTCTAGGTTCTTAATATACTCCTAGATAAAGCGTCGGATGCTAGGCTCTACTTCTTTATTCCTATATCTCGTCTTAGGTCCTTTAACGCCTATAGCGTCTAGAAACGGCATAGCGATATACGAGATGTAGGTATATAGTACCTAAGTAATAGATCGAACGAACTAGGCAACGGAGTTAGTAGCTCCCTATAGAAGAGTCGTCTACTATAAGAGTCCTAGTAGCGTATCGAAGCTCGTAATATCCCTACTACCTTCATCTAATAGGATCTAGTCATATCCCGAAAAGATATCTATTAGCGAGGCGACGACATAGTTCCCGAAGGCTTCCGAGAAACTATCGGTATCGGGTAGTAGGTTAGCGTCCCTAATCGTTATAGCATTGAACTTTGTAGTAGTATTAATTAGGCGATACTCTTTGTCCTTCCTAGGGACCTACTTCTTACCTACTAGGAAGTATGGATTGCGGTACGAAGTATGTAAAGGTTCTAGTATACCTACTTGTATACGCTTACGGACTATGTCTTCTACGATCGGGCGTAGACTCGGATTAATCCTAAAGGAAGGGTACTCCTATAGCTTATACGGAATAGTCCTAATTTTCTATAGTAGTATAATCTTAGGGTTAATACGGCTAAGGTACGTAAAGTCGTATACTAGTACCGCCTCCCTATTGTATAGTAGCTCCTCTAGGAGGTACCTCTCCGTTAGCGTAAGCTCTAGACCGGTACGAATGTTAGCAAGCCGCTCTACTATTAGCCTCGTCCTACGCTTAATCGTAGAGAACTTCTTTATAATGTATTTCTAGTTATAGGGCCCTATTCCTAGCGGAAGAGCTACCTCTCGGTCTAGGTAGTCCTATCTCTAGTTCGGGTTACTACTAAGACTAGATCTATCCGTTATGTGTATACTACCTTTAACCGGTTTAACCTTATTAGCTACCCGCTTGTATAGGGTATAAACGTCTACCGAGGACTAAGTAGGTAGAGGTAACTACTCCCTCCGGCGCCCGCTTCGAAGGTTAGTATAATAGAATAGAGCATATACCTCTTCCGACGTATCGTCTCTATTGTCGAGGCGCTCGATATATAGCTCGTAGTCCCTTCCTAGAATACCGCTAAACACATTGCTATAATGATCCCTAGGGGGGTTATTAGTAGGTACTCCCGATTAGCTATAGGAAGCTTCCGAGTCTTAGTATATAGTCTAAAAGACCTCGATTTCTAAGTTATCGTTTTCTAAGTCGATATTTCCTAAGTTGCCATTATTGCCTAGTAGTTCGTCCGGTAGGTCCTAAGGTACTTAATTGGCGGGAAGCTAATCTGTTTAGTATCCCTCCCCCTCTAACCGGAACGAACTCGATTGGTATAGACTGTAGGTATATAGGGCGTAAACTAATAGTCCTATAGTAGCGCTAGAGCTTTTCCCTCTCGATCTAGGCTAGTAAGGCGTTCCCTATGTCTCTAAGTAGTAGCGACAATCTCCTTATAGGACTTGTAACCTTGATTACTAATATGGCTAGTAAAAACGATCTTATTCCCTTTCTAGTCGGTAATAGTGCCTTCCTATAATCCATTATTATAGTTCTACTAGATACCGCGTACCATGCGAGACTAGGGTCGTCCGAGAAGGATAGGTATCTCCGGGTTAGCCGCTATCTAGAACGTAAAGGCGTATACGATTCCAAAGGCGTCTACTATAACATTGTAATAAGCCCTTACAAAGGCAACCGTCCTATTAACGCCTCTTATACCTAAAACTACCTCCTTATTAATTAGTAAGCGAAGCTACTAAGCGAGGACTAAGGGTATAATAAGGGACTCGGAGCCATTATTAATTATAGTACGGACCGGAATACCGCGGTTACCGATCTTGATATCGATATAGATACTCGGCACGACCGCAAATTCGCGAGTTACTACGGATAGGTCGACCTCTAGAGGTCTACTATATAGGTCCTTAATGTCGGCCGGTAGAGCATGTCTAACCTATATGCTAGTAAACTATACCGCGTAGGCGCCTACCGAGCTAGGTACGTTATCGGTATCCGTCGCTCTATCCGCTAGCAACTCCTAGAAGTACGGAAGGTGTTCCAAGGTATAGACGTCGACATACGTCGCCTTACCTTTATCCTTCTAGAAGGCTACTAGATCGCGCATAAACTCTAGATCATTAGGCACTCGCTTCTAGAAGAGATTAGTAGAAACCCTATAGGCTAGGAGATCGCCTATAGACACGCTAGATTAAAGATTAAGGAACTAAGAAGTCTAGAAGATGTTCTACATCCTAGTCGTATCTCCCGTACTATACTTTTTAATGTAATTGTCGAAGCGGAATGACTTCGGATTAGCATCCCTCTTCCTATTATAAATAGGTAGGTTAGCTAGGCTAGGAGACGAGTCGTTTGTACTACCCTCCGTCATTTCGATCTCCTAAGACTTAACGACTTGCTAATCTAGCGTAGCGGATATAGCGCTCTCGGTAGGAGACTCGGTCGAAGTACTAGGCGTAGTACTAACTTATCGTTAAGCCCTCTACTAAGCGGTAATGAGATTCTTAGTCTTAGTAACTATCTCCCGCTATTCCTTAACCTTGTCTATAGCCTTCCGACTAGGTATACCTATAGGGGCTATACTAGGTCGCGAAGGGTTCTTAGTCTATAACTTCGTTATAGTAGGCATCGTAGTAATCGGGTCCGTATCGTCGTCTCCCCCGTCCTCTTAGAGGCCGTACATTTCTACGATTAGCTAGTCGTTCTAGGTTACGGCTACCGCTTTAACTATTATAGTAGGGATAGACCCGTCCTTAGTACGTTCTTCGTCTATAAGCTTCCTAATCCTCTTGCCTTCGCGCTTAGCGATAGCCGCGAAGGTACTATTGCCTAGGACCTCCTAATGGATTAGCCTATACCTAGCTTTTAGTAGTAGTAGGATAATAGCTAGCTTCGGAGTACGGAGGTCCTATTAGTATAGTATCTACTTACTAGTCTTGCTATAGTACGTCTTACCGTTTTGTTTGTTTATGAAGCCCCTATCTATAAGCTCCTTCTATACCGGATAGTCGTTCTATATGTAGTTAATACTACTATATATCTAATACTTGCTATCAAGATCGGGGTGTATCTTCCTCGTACTCCTAGTCCTCTAATTAGCAAAGACATCTACTATAGGCGCGTCGGGATAGATGTCGTCGGTATCTCCGATAGTATCCGACACTTTCTAAGTCGTACCGAGCTTGTTAGTAGTAGTAACCAACATCTTTAGCTTATTAATACTAAGGGCGCGAAACTTGTCGATAAACTAGTTGAATTGCTCGTCCTCTTAGCTTAGCGGAGCAACTGCTACTATCTTTATAACCGGTAGAGGGGCTAATTAAGACTCTGGTAGGAACCTTAGGGTAGGAATAGTAGGCTTAGAAGCGAGATAGACTAAATCGATATCTCTCTTTTCCTCGCTAACGATAAACTTCCTATAGTCGGTAGAGCTATTAATGTCCTACTTAACATGCTCTAAGATCCTCTTAAAATTATAGAAGGTATTAGGATCGTTATTAGTAAGCTTATACCTTCGGAAGATACGCTAAGACATCGGGCCTAGAAGGCCCTTTAGGAGTAGTCGGGTCCGCTAAGAGTTCTCGAGGTCTTCCTTAGGAATAGTATCCGTAGCTTTAACGAATTCGCGAATGTACTCCTTCAAGTTATTATCTTCCGTACGCGGTTAGGCATATAGGGTCTTAAGCTACGGACAACTACCTTTAACCCTATAGCTATCGTTCTTACGGTACTCCTATAAGAAGGACTTCTTAAACTTCTCCTAGTTAGCGTCCGACTTGTCGGCCTTGTTAGGATAGCCTTCGAGACTCCTAAGCGTAGTATGCAACTTAGTATCCGTCGTTCGTATAAACATGTAGATCTTCTTAGCGTTAGAACGGTCGTTTAGCTTATACTCAATAAGGTTGTCCTTATATCGTTCGATATAGGCGGTAGCGTTATATCCTTTAAACTAAGGGTTAGAGTTACTACTAGGCTCCGGTAGGTAGCGCCTATTAATACGAGTAAACTCCTTCTACTACTCTATTATCTACTACTATAGCGTCTTAAAGGTAGTAAACATAGCGCTATTGAAATCCATGTCCGGACTAGGTTCTAGCACTCGACTAACGCTTAGTCTAGTAGTACTAGGCCCGGCAGTGCCTAGCCCTATAGCGGGGTTGTCCATCTTAGTAGGCGAACGTCGTATCTATTCGTTAATCGGGTCGGGTTCCTCGTTAGAGGGTGTTAATACTAGGCTCGGCCCTATACCTAAACTTATTTAAACGATTATTGTATAGTAATAAAATCTTTTTTTTTATTTTTGCTTTTTGTATAAAACGGGGGATGCTATTATACCGCTAGTAGAATAGGTATTCTCGTTTATATATAGGCTCGGGTAGTAATAACCCCCTTAGGGGTTATTAGCCTTAAACTTCCCTTAACTAGCCCTACGGCTAGAGTAAAGTCTAAGACTCTAGAGGTAGGAGCTACAACCGAGTATTCTTAGAGCTAATAAACTGCCGAACAATATAGCGAGGTTACTAGGCAACTCCTTTCCCTATTTCCTCTTTCGGGGTACCTTCTACTTTTAGTAGAAGGGCCGAAGCACTATCGAGCTAGGCTACGAATTAGAGTTTAGTAACCTCTAGCCTAACCGGGATCCCTTCTCTTTAATAGCCTAATACTCTCGTATTCGTAGTACGCGTCTTATACCGCAATATAGGTACGGGTGCCTATCCTACTATAGACTTTGGCTAGGTCTAAGCGTAGTCCGGGTAATTAGTCCTCGCTACGCCTCGGGATCGGTTAGTAGAATAAGACTAGTCGACCGGAATAGTATCGTATCGAA
>LFZO01000685.1:0-22378 GCA_001578225.1 Pseudocercospora musae
GCGGTTATCGACGTCTTTAATTAGGCTAAGAACCTAAAGGGGAAGACTAGTAGTCTAATGTAGGAGATAGTCGCGGAGTTTGCAATATATTACTAGTATCTTCGTAGCTATCCGCTAGAGAAGTAGACGGACATCAATCCCCTATAGATCTATAGTATTAGTAACTAGTTAGTCCGATAGAACCTACCGCTATAGCTCCTTATAGTCGCCCTTCGACCTAATTACGTATACGAGATTATATCTATACTAAAGCCTACCAAGTTCTATTACGAATCCGATATACCTAAGAAAAGCAACTTACCTCTAGCGGAGATAATGCGCTTAAATAGCAATATTCTAGAACTAGTCGAAGGCATTAGCGTTAATAGAATCTACGTATTAGTATCCTTCGAAGCGGAGGATAAGCTCGCCTACTCTTAGGGCGTTAATTATATATACGATCTAGAGATTTTCGCTAGATAGATATAGAAGCTTAAGGCTCGTAGTCTTGTACTACTAAGCGGCTAAGTAGGAGAGCTAACCGAGAAGTACCTTATACCTAAGGATTTGAAGGCTATAAGCGACTAAGCTAATAGTAAGATTGCGTAGTAGATCTTAATACTACTATTAGAAGGCTCTATCTCGTTTAGTATACCGTATCTACCTTATAGCGACATTGCCGGTATAGATACTCGGATGCGTATAGATCTAGGTTTCTACTACATTAAGGGAATTAAGGTTAAGGAATTCAATCTTACCGTTACTTAGGTCGCGGAGGCTTACCGGTACCTTATACCTATTACTTGCTAGGGCGGTACGATTCTATATACGTTTCCTTACGCTATCTAACTTACTAGCCTTAGTCCTATATTAGACGCTCTTGTTAGTCGTATTCTATAGGCTAATCCTACTATTCGAGAGGAGCTTAATTAGATCTTTGGACTAGATTATAAGGATCTTAGGAACTATATTAAGGTATAGAACTAGCGTGCCTACGATACGGTTCGCGAAGCTCTAACGGTTTAAGCTAATCTCGAGTACAAGATATATAGCGATAAGAGCTACTATGCCGTAGGCAACCTCTCCTACCGACAAGAGGACGACGAGGTACTAGGTAAGAGCTACGGCAAGTACGAGCTTCGCTAATGTTATGGTAGCTACCTAGGAACCCAAGATATTATGTAAAACTAGCTAAAAGTAGCCTCCATGCTATGAGGTAACGTCGAGATTAGGTTGTCTTAGCGCCAAGGCCGCACGTGCCTTGTTATAGCCTACATAGCTAGACCTCCCCTCTAGCTAGGACTTAGGACAAAGCATATCTCTATAATTAACGGTTGGATTTAGACCAAATAACATAATTCTAAAGCGTACGGATTAGGAGAACTTAGACACGCGTATAAAGAGTATTGGGAGAGATAGGGACACTTAGGCGAAAGGGTCCTAGGTAGTAAACAAATAGACAAACATGTCTTAGGTAAACAAAGGATAGTCAATACGGACAAGCGATAAGCGGTAAGTACGATAAGGTGTATTTAGAGGAAGGGTCTCCCTCTAAGGCTCCCTTCTTTTCTTCTTTATAGTTCGTCTTGTTAAGATAGCTACTATATTAATTCACTTAACCAAACTCATTTAGTTCTTAGACTTAGATCTTTAGATTGTCTACGCCTCCTAGACTACGCCCCTAATATTACGAACTACCTTTCAAAAAGGCGTCGATACCTTTAGTAACTATAGCATCCCTACTCGAACCTTTAGGGAGTTAGGATTAGGTAGATCCGCAAAATCTACCTACCTTTTCTAACGAGAACTTTAGAGAGTTCCTAGGCGATCGTAACGCGCTCGATTATATATACGCTACGAATCTAGAAGGCCTAGTAGACCTACTAGTACGAGGAAAGCTTGTAATGCAATTCCTATCTAAAGCGAAGGATGGATTATACGCAACCCTTAAGGAAGCAAACAACGAAATCGACTAGTATTAGGCTTAGCTTGTAGCCGCAAATCAACGAGCCGCCGCGGCCGAGTATGCTATAGCTTAGCATACTACGGCCCTAAGTCATTCTTAGAAAAGCAAGAAGCTTAGCGACCCTACTACCTTTACTAGAAAGTGTAAAGATTACGATGAATTTAAGACGTAAGTAGAGATTCGTTTCCTAGCTAACGTAGACTACTATCCGTCTAAGTTTGCAAAGGTAGGATTCATCTTCTCCCTCCTTAGGGGATTAGTATTAGATACTTGTCGTTCCCTCCTCGCCTCCCCTACGACTATTAACGTAGGAACTATCTAGTCTACCCTCGATTTAGGCTATAGAGATCTAGATCGCAAAACTACCGCGCGTCTTAACCTTAACAAGCTACATTAAGCTAACAAGACGTACTAAGAGTACTACGCCTCCTTTATGCGTAAGTTAGGATACATAGGATACGGAGATAATATAGCAAAATACTTCCTAATTCGAGGATTAAGTAAAGAAATGCTAGAAGCTATTAAGGATAAAGAGACGGATCGTTTAATATTCGTCTAGCTCTACGACCTCCTAACGCGCCTCGATAATACTAATCGAAACTACGCGAAACTAATTACTACTCGTAGTAGTTCTCGTAGGAATAGAGGACGTTTTACCTCCCCCTTTACTCAAGGGAGTACCCCGACTCCTTCTAAGCTAATTACGACATCGCTAACGCTATAGACTCCCGCCTTAGCTTCGGTACTAATAGCTAATCCTATGGATCTTAGCGCTACCTAGTTGCCTTTCCGTCTACGAGTACCTCTAGTAAATAGGAAGTTACTAGAAGAAGAGAAATAGCGCCGCCGCGCCGTAGGTAAATGCATCTACTATAGAGCGAAGGGACATATTGCTTAGCTATGCCTATCCCTTGCTAGACGCAACTTAGCTCCTCGTATTACTATAGGCAATCTAAGTAGGGAGGAATTAGTTACGCTATCTCCTACTTTAGCTTCCTAGTAGGGAAATGCCTAAGCCTTGCATTTAGTCGCTTGTAAGGCTTATTTGTCCCTAGATTAAGAGTATTAACGGTATCCTTCCCTCTCCTAAGTTCTACTACGGAGAAAGAGTTAGTTTACTAACCCTTTATAGTAGAATCTTAGATAGGAAACTAAGAAAAACGTTTAAAAACTCCGACTCTTATTAACAATAGCGCTACTAGCTATGTATTTATAGATTACGACTACGTACGAGAGCTTAACCTAAAGCTCTAGGACCTTACCTACGCGAGGGAGCTTAAGATGTTTAATAGTATAGCCGCGGTAGCTAGGAAAGTTACCTAGATTTGCTATACCTCTATCTTAATCGGCCCGCATACGGAGCATATAACCTTTTTCCTTACGAAACTCCCAAAGACACATCCTATTATCCTTAGTCTTCCTTGGCTTAAGAAGCATAACCCGGTTATAAACTAGGCCTCGGAATCTTTGTTATTTACGAGCTAGTACTATGTAGAACAGTACTTAGGCGTATCTAGTTCCTCCGTTCCTTAGACTATTCGAGATCGTACCGTGTTCGCAATCGGCGCCGCTACCTTCTTACGATTATCTAGAGACTATAGTATCGAAATCTTTGCCGCTACAATGTACGATATTAAGAAAGCTATTAAGAAGTATAATGAAGAACCTACGGATCCGAAGACTAAGCTACCGAAGGAGTACTAGCATCGCCTCTACTAGTTCTTAAGGAAGAATATAGATATCCTACTACCTTATCGCCTAGGTATAGACTACAAGATTAAGCTTATTAATAGCAAGTCGCCTCCCTACGGTCTACTCTACTCGATATTAAGAGACGAGCTCCTAGTACTAAAGAAATACCTCGAAGACAACCTCTAGAAAGGATTCATCTATCCTAGCTCTTCCGCGGCCGCCGTACTAGTTATGTTTGCTAGAAAGCTAGGAGGAGGACTCCGGTTTTGTATCGATTACCGCGGGCTAAACGCTATAACTAAGAAGAATCGTTATCCTATCCCGTTGGTTACGGAGACTCTAGAGCGCCTTTCGAAGGCCCGCTAGTTTTCTAAGCTAGATATTATCTCTACCTTTAACGCTATCCGAATAGCGGAAGGAGACGAGTAGATAATAGCCTTTTATACTCGCTATAGCTTATTTAAGTACCTCGTTCTCCTATTCGGCCTCTATAACGGACCGAGTACCTTTTAGTCTTTCATTAACGAGACTCTAAAGGAGTTTCTAGACGAATTCGTTTTAGTATACATCGATAACATCCTAATCTATAGCCGTACGAAAGCGGAGTACTACGAGCACATTAAGAAAGTATTGTAGAAACTAGACGAAGCCGGCCTACATATCGATATCGACAAATACGAGTTCTATAAGCAAGAGGTAAAGTTCTTAGGATTGATCGTTTCCTTAGATAGGATTCGAATAGATATAGAAAAGATCGAAGCTATACTAAACTAGGGTACGCCTAGGAATGTAAAAGAGGTTCAAGGCTTCCTCGGGTTTGCCAATTTCTACCGCCGGTTTATTTAGAATTTTAGCCGAATCGCTTAACCTTTAACGGCTCTTACGAGGAAAGACGTCAAATTCGAATAGACGGTAGACTACTAGTCTACCTTCGATTAGCTCCGGAGGAGTTTCACGACCGCCCCTATCCTCTAGTACTTCGATTTCGATAAGTAGACACGATTAGAAACGGACGCCTCGGACGGTACTATAGGTACTATCCTTCTTTAGAGAGGAACCGATACTAACCCTTAGCTCCCTATAGCCTTTCTATCTAAGAAGATGTCCGTAGCCGAGTACAACTACGATATCTATAATAAGGAGCTCTTAGCGATCGTAAAGGCTTTCGAAGAATAGCGTCTAGAGCTCGAAGGATTAGCTACGGCTATCGAAGTTAGCTTAGACTATAAGAATCTCATTTATTTCTTGAAAAGCAAGCTCCTAAGTCGAAGATAGGTAAGGTAGAGTGAGTTCCTTTCATAGTTCAACTTCGCTATCTAGTACACGCCCGGCAAGGCCAACTCCTAAGTAGACGCGTTAACTAGGCGGAATAGAGATACGCTACTCGATCGAGGTCCCTAGAGGGAAGAATAGTTACTTCTTAAGGAGTACAACTTAAGCTAGGAACTCTATAAGCTCTTAGGGGACAGTAACTATTCGTTAGAGCCTATTGTAGCATTATTCGTTCTTATAGCTACCCTAGCCTTCCTTAGAGAGGATAAGGAGGGAGGTAGTAATAAAGAAGGAGGCCCCGATATAGATTCCGAATTAGACGAAGAAGAAGAGCCGCGAGATCTCTTAGAACCTACATAGCTAGATTAGTAGCTATCTAGGGCTTACGTAGAAGACCCGTTTACTCGAGGACTAGTCAACGTACTATAGGAGGGGGAGAGGCTATACGGTAAGACCTCCCTTTCTAAATACGAACTCTTAGGAGTACTACTAAGGGCGCCCCGTATAGTATTCCGAAACGCGTTATTCGTCCTAGATTTTAAAGACTTGAGAAGCAAAATCATGCATTTAGCCTATAATCCCTTAGGTATGGCTTACCCGGGTCGTACTAAGATACTTTCGTAGCTCAAGAAATGGTACTACTAGCTAGAACTCTACCGAGACGTAGACAAGTTCGTTAAGGAATGCGTAGTTTGTAGAAGGGCCAAAGTAGATAACTAGAAGCCCCAAGGTCTCCTAAAACCCCTCGAAGTACCTACACGGCCATAGTAGTACATTTCAATAGATTTCATTATAAATCTACCTACGGGAACGGACTTTGATAGCCTACCGTATCAACATTTGCTAGTAGTAGTCTACCGCCTTACGAAACGTAAGAAAGTTATCCTAGTACGTAGTACTATAGCAAAGAACACGTTATAGATATTTTACCGCGATGTTTAGAAGGATACGGGGCTTCCTAAGTCAATTATCTCCGACTACGGCCCCAATTTCATTGCACGCTTCTAGAGGCGCCTCTATAAGAGATTAAGGGTTAACGTTCGACTTTCGATAGCCTTTTACCTATAGACGGATAGGCAAACGGAATAGCCGAACGCCTAGGTAGAGTAGATTATATAGTGCTTTACTAATTATTATTAAAATAATTGGCTAAGGCTAGCGCCCTCGATTGAATTCGCCTTAAATAATTAGGAATCCGCTACGACTTAAGTTACCCCGTTCTTTGCTACCGCCGGCTTTTACCCTAGAACGGGAATGGAACTAGTAGAGATTGAGCTAGAGCCGCTATAGAATAACCTAGAAAGAGACGTAGACGTGTTTGCCTTATAGATAGCTAAGACACATTAAGAGTTGTAGGAGGAAATGCGCTATGCCTAAGAAGTCTACGAGCATTATGCTAATTAGTATAGGCGTCCCGTACTAGACTACTAAGAAGGAGATTTCGTCTACCTTGATTTAAGGAACGTTCGTTCAAACCGGCCTTCTAAGAAACTAGATTAGAAGAACCTAGGGCCGTTCCGCATCGTTAAGAAGGTTAGCTTATACGCCTATAAGTTAGACTTACCCGAGTACCTCAAGATTCATCTAGTTAAGCATGTAGTTAACCTCTAGAGGGCTAAGGGTACGGCTAATATAGATGAAATGCCGCCGCTTCTAGAAGCTACGGAGGCTACTAACCAAGCTACTAAGGAGGAAGAAAGCGGTACGGGTACCGTAAAAGCTATTGTCGGATAGGCATTAGGCCTTCTACTCGATAAGGATCCGCCTAGACCTTGGGCTAAAGTATAGTAGGAAGGGTATATAGAAGAAGACACGACCTAGGAACTACTACGATATATTATCTTTATACGCGAAGTAATCGAAGACTTTCTAAAGGAATTTACGGTATACGAGACGATCGAGTAGGCGACACAAGAATCAATCCTTAGGGATGCCTATAAATAGAATATCTCGCAAGGTATTAGGCTAGAACCTAGATAGGAAGGATAACACCCGCTCTATACTAAGCTCCTATAGCGTCGTAGGAACTCCGTATCTCCCGAAGGGGGGGATACTATTATAGTAGCTACCTAGGAACCCAAGATATTATGTAAAACTAGCTAAAAGTAGCCTCTATACTATAAGGTAACGTCGAGATTAGGTTGTCTTAGCGCTAAGGCCGTACATGCCTTGTTATAGCCTATATAGCTAGACCTCCCCTCTAGCTAGGACTTAGGACAAAGTATATCTCTATAACTAACGGTTGGATTTGGACTAAACAACATGATTCTAAAGCGTACGGATTAGGAGAACTTAGATACGCGTATAAAGAGCATTGGGAGAGATAGGGACACTTAGGCGAAAGGGTCCTAGGTAGCAAACAAATAGACAAACATGTCTTAGGTAAACAAAGGATAGTCAATACGGACAAGCGATAAGCGGTAAGCACGACGAGGTGTATTTAGAGGAAGGGTCTCTCTCTAAGGCTCCCTTCTTTTCTTCTTTGTAGTTCGTCTTATTGAGATAGCTACTATATTGATTTACTTAACTAAACTCATTTAGTTCTTGGACTTAGATCTTTAGATTGTCTACGCCTCCTAGACTACGCCCCTAATAGCTAAGCTACGTACTATGAACTTGGATCGGTATAGCAATCGGTAAGCTATCGGAGAAAAGGGCGCTAGGATTAATAGCCCCTAGAGAGGCGATTAGGAAGCTACCTTAGGTAGTAACTAAAAGGCATACCTATTTGTTTTCGGTATACCTATTTGATTCTTGCGTACATATTCGCGGGATTGTATCTAGTTAGATACCTAGAAAGGGAGGGATATTGTCTAGTAACTAGAATACACTTGTCTACCTAGTTAGATAGGGGCCTCGACTAGTATATATAGCCCTCTTCCTACTAGGGGGAGACATTATTAACCTTCGTTTAGTATACATTACTTGCTACGTTTTATATGCCTCTACTATAGAGCTCTAATTACTACCAACTGCCTCTATGGCTACTACGCTAGTTAGTCCGCCTAGTATAGCTACCTATAGCCTAATGGGTTATGCTACCTATAGTTCCTTCCTATACTACCTAGTCCTTGGGTTTGTGTAGGTTTAGGTTCTACTTATTACTACTTATAGTACGGATCTTCCTATATCGATCTAAGAATCTTACGTATATCTAGCGGTCGATCGAGGTATATAACATATCCTAGGTTAGGCTATTCTCCGGAATTAGAGGATTCTTAGTAATATAGGAGATAGTTATATTAATCTACTTTATAGTATTACTATTTATCTACTTATTCTTCTTCTACTAGCGATTAAAGTTATTATAGTAGATATATATATATAGAGGCTTCTAGCTATCTTTCTAGAGTCCTTAATCTAAACCTAGGTAGTCTTCTATATAGTAAGAATCTATAAGGTACGACTAGCTAGATAAAGACTCCTATTGTTTAGTATACTTAGTATCCGGTACTTGACGTCGCTAGTTACTAAGAAGATACTAAAGGATTTCAAATAGCTAGAGGCCTTATATAGTACTATTAAGCGTACTACTATCTAGGTAATAATATTAATACGCTTCTATATACGACTAGATTTGTCTTTAACTTCCTAGTCCTTCTCTAGCTTAATACGCTAGTTTAGTAGTAGCTTACGTAGTATACAATCCTAGGTTAGATAGTTGTTCTTAATAATAGCGGATATCTTATCCGGATTAATAGGCTAAAGACTCTTCTTAGGCTTATACTCCTTAAAGAACTAGACTTGCTTAGTAACTAGTCGCTTCGACTTAGATTATAACTAGTAGGTACTATAGAAGCGCTACTTTACAAATAGACTAACTAGTAACTTGTCTATCTACCGACGATATATACGGATACTAATCTTAGAGAGCTTATAGCTAAGGAGGTCCTTATATAGGCGTTCTTATAGGCATTTACAATGTCTATATACTTCTATCTATTCTAGTAAGTAACGAGGAGTACGACTAGCTAGCTACTATTCCTCGTTATCGGCTAATAGCTATCTATATCTAGTACTAGTCTAACGTCTAGTACGACTACCTCTACAACTACCGTCTCTACTACCTCGAGTATCCTATAGGTAGTCTTTAGTCTCTTCCTTAGCCTTATCCTTAGTAGGAATGTCTAACTCCTCTTCTATATCGTCTTATCTTTAGCGCTACCTATATATAGTACATTTCCGGCCTATAATTCGGCTACTATAGCGCTAAGCTTACTACTTAGAAGCGCTTATCTAATCTCGCTACTAGGCTAAGCTATAACTATCTAGTTACCGTTAATCTCTATAAAGATATTAAGGTATACGCGGTTATAGATAGAGTCGACTAGTACGATTAGATAATTAAAGTTAAACTCCTACTACTTCTTTAGTAGATTAGGTATTAAAGGCTTACAATACGCCTAAGTATAAACTAATTAAGAGTAAGTACTATATTAGCCTACTCGAGGATCTAACGCTCGAGATAGATATCCTTTTTAATACTATCGCGCTCTTAGCCTTCTCCTATAGGTCTACCTTTAACCCGTCGACCTACTTATCTATAAGGCGTACGCAATAGTACGCGATGTCTTGTTCGTCTTCGAGTAATACTAATACGTAAAAGTATACTCGGACTACGACTAGACCTACTAACTATAGCCTCGATTACGAGCGGCGTAGTCCGATTCGGCGTATTAAGTAACTCGAGCTAGATCGAAGAGAATATAGCGTATACTAGTCCTTATTACTATCCTCGACTAGTAGTAGCGATAGATTAAGCGTCGTTATATCGCCGTATCGCTATTATAGGTATTTAGTATTAGAAGTATTTAATACGGAAGTATCGTATAGGTATTTCTATATAAGAAAGGGAAGGGAAGGGAAGGTACCTCGATTATCTATCGAATAGTTATTTGCGTAAGATAGAAGGTAGTATCTACCTACCTATCTAAGAAGAAGAATATATACTATACTCTCGATTAAGTTTATAATAGCCTACGAAACTCGTAGGTAGCTTACGAATACTATTAGCGGTTTATAAAAACTATAGATAGTATCGTAGATAGCTCGAATCTATAAAAGCCGGGAGGTAGCTTATAAGAACTATAGGTAGCTTAGGATTAAGGAAACTTATATATTTCGGATTAGTTACGTAGAGAGATTAGGTATATATTATACTCTTCGCGAGGTAGCGTTTCGTATTAATTATGTATCTTTATTAGACTCGTTATATAATAGTTAACGAGGTTAGCTACCTAAGTAAACGCTAACAACTAGCCCTCCTAAATCCTTCCTACCTATTATAGCTATCTATCGTTATATCGTCTATCTATCAAGTTAGCTACGAACGACCTATTTATTCCGTATCGCTACTAGCTATACGTAAGTCTAGCTTATAAAGCAAAAACTACTAGTACGAGTCTTCCTTTTCTTAGTATAGCCTACCTAGTTCCTTAATCCCGTCTCGGAATTCGGCCTTTACCCCCTTAATAGTAGTAATACTAGCCTACAAAGCGTAATATATACTAATCCTTATACGTACTAGATCTTTAATAGGCTTAAGGAGGGTCGGGTACTAGAGGATAGCTTCTAACTCGCCGAGGATAGCTAGGGCCTTAAAAGAGGGCGAGCCTACGTCGTATACTAAGCGTACTAGTACTAAGACGAAGTTATATTTACGTATAGCCTACTTAATAGCTCGCTACTACGCTTTATAGTAGTCTAAGTCGGTATACATAATTCGGTATAGCGTATATTATACTTATTCGAGAGAGGAGACCTATATACTATACTACTTAGGCTAAGGAAGAAGCGGAAGCTATCGCTAGATACTTCGCTAGATATTCTTAGTATACGACGACGTATTACCGATAGTATTATTATCCTAGTTCTAGGTAACGCTAAGGTTAGATACGATTAGGTATATTGCGAAGCGCTACATTTCTAGGATAATCTAGATTTCTAGGATAGATAGGCTTAATTTCTAGGATAGATAGGCTTACTATATATCTACGTAATAGCGATAGCTAGGTAGTATACGCTATAGTCCTATAAGCCGAGTAAGGCTAGAGTTACTTTAGATTCCGGATACTACGACTATAGCTATATAGGGCCTATACCTTTAGAATTTGTACTACTCGCTTTGCGAAGGTTAGTAAAGTACTTATTAATAGCTTATAGGAAGTATTTCATAGCTATCTACGCTTTCTACCGGTTAGGGCCCTAGTACAAATTATCGTATAAGAGTACTATCTAAGTAGGAATATCGATAAGCGTAACTAGCTAGTAAGATTCTAAAATATTAAGAGGTACGACAATTTTGAGATAATCTATAGGAAGTGAATATAGTCGAAGGTTCTTATTCTTCTTAGGATCGGAAATACTTATAGCTAGAGGATCTATTAGATAAGCTAGCGTAGAAGGTAGGTTAAAGGCTTAAAGTACTATAAGGAGAGTAGTTCTAGAAAGCTAGGACCTAGGTTAGAGAGTATATAGCGTATATCCTAAGCTAAAATTTAGTAGAGGTAGTCCTTCTAGTCGGTTATCGTCCTTCTTTACTAAGATAGCCTTATTCTTGTTTACTTCCCTAATCTTTATCTACTTTACTATCCGAGGCTCGCTCTTTTCTACCTTCTAGGACTCCTACTTCTCCTCTTTTATAGTCCGAGACTCTATCTCCTTTTCCTCCTATGCCTCGTAGTCCTCTTCTTTCGTAGTATTCTAGGACTCTTTCTCCTTTAATACCTAAGATCTATTCTCCTCTAGCTTAGCGACCTACTTCCTAGTTACTATATAAGCTTTCTCCTCCTAGATATCTCCTACAATTATTTCTCGCTTAGATATCGAGTAGCTCTTATAGATATCGAGATAGGTACGCTTTTAAGCTATATTAGCGTTAGTATCGCGTAGTTTACGTACTTTACTAGAGCGGATGTCTAAAGTTATAGGATTGTAAGTATACTATATAGGATCTAAGTATATCTCTATAACTTCGGTAATAGGAGAGAGTAGTAGTAATAGCGTATATAGTAACTAAGTCTATTTTTTATATAAATAGGAAGATAATTTTTAGTAGAAAGTAATAGTTAGTAGCGGTAGTAGAACGGTAGATTCGTCCTTATTATCTTTATCGTCGTCCTTATTATCTTTATCGTTATCCTCGTTATCCTTATCGTCGTCTTTATCTTTATCTTCGTCGTTATCGCTATCGTTATCGACATCGTTAGAGCTAGGTAGATTAAGAGGTCTAAGCTAGATATCGCTAAAAGACTTCTTATAGAAAGCGAGTAGGCTAGTTACCTCTCTATAGCCTTACTTAATATCTATTAAGATGTCTATTAAGATATCTATACTATCGTACTCTTCGTTGTTTTCCTCTCCGCGATCGCCTCCTCCTATATCGTTTTAAGTAAAAGAGGAAGTATAGAGGAGTAAAGGCTTATTATATAGGGCTAGAGTGTCTTACTACTCCTACGCTTCTCTATCGTTTTTCTTGTTATATTTACTATAACGAGTATCGCGAACCCTCGTAAACTAGCCTATATTATCGTTAATAACGATATTATTACTATTACCGGTAGCGGTATTATTACTATTACCGGTATACTAGCTATCGTTAATAACGGTATTATTACTATCGCCGTTATCCTAACTATCGTCTTTATCCTAGCTAAGCTATTTTTTTAGGCATTACTAGCGTTAGATAGTATTAACGAGGATAGTATTAACGAAGGGGATATAGGTATAGGATAGTAGCTTACGAGGGAAGCGTACGCCTTCTTGACGTCCTAGGACTTTAGCGGCCTAGTTAAGGGTATATTACGACGCCGTTGCCGAGAATACTATTCCTAGATAACGTACTATACTATAGTAGTATAGTCCTATCGGTATAGTAGGATAGTAATAAACTTCCTAGCGAATAGGCGTTTAACGATACTAAAGTCTCTAAAGAAGCGCTATAGCGGCGTACGTCTAGCTAACGGCCTCTTAGCCTAGATACCTTTAGCGATTACGTTAACGGCGGTATATAGATAATACTCGTTACTAATACTCTCGAGGAAGAGCGTACTAACCTAAGCGAGGATCCGGTCGGAAAATAGGATAATAGTATCGTCGTTAGGCGTAAGTTAGAGATATAGATAACGAAATTACTCTAGTATAATATTACTACTAAATGTATAGATCTTGTAGAGTAGCTACGCTAAGGGTAGTATAATATTAAAGTAAGATAAAGTATATTATTATCTAGGCTAGGTTAGTAGTATAACGTATAGCGCCTCCGAGTCGAGTAGGGTTTCCTCGAATTAAACTTACTTAAATTAATAAGGCTTTAATAAAACTTAGTTTAATTTATAGCGCCTACCCTACGCCGATACCTCCTCAAATACTTTAATAAAATTTACTTTAATTTATAGCGCCTACCTCCCGCTAGTACCTCCTCGAATACTTTAATAAAATTTGTCTAAAGTTTTATAGAGCGTATCCTATAGCTATACCTCCTTAAATACTTTAATAAAATTTACTTAAACTTTTACGAAGCCTACCCTATAGCTATACCTCCGCGAATGCTTTAAGCGTACTTTAGTACAATTCGCTCCGTTATTCTAAGCCTATGCCTATAATACCTTCTTATTGCGACCTATCCTTTACTATACGTATAGTCGTCGTTACTTACTACTTTTACTAGCGTATATAGCTAGTAGACATTATTCGTATCCTCTACTACCCCGAATCCGCTATCTACTTACTCCTATAATACGTTAAACTATAGAGCTAGAGCTAGAGCTAGAGCTAGAGCTAGTAGAGCTAGCGCCGCGAATTTGCGCCTCTTAATCCTAACCTCGACCTCGACCTCGACCTCCTATCCCTCCTCTAGCTTACCTTAGATAATAGCGGCGCCTTATTATATTCGGCTTCTAGTAAGTATAACCTATCGCTAAGTATAAGGAATCGTAAGCTTACGCGCTTAGAACAAGATATAGAAAAGACTATATAGTTAGCTAAATATATCTTAGCTAAGGTAGAGGATCGGAAACGGGAGCTTAATTAACGTAAGTTCGACTTAAACTAGTATACGTATAGGTTAGAGTAGGGCGAACGACGGTATAGCTACAAGGTCTAGCTATAGAGAGAAGCTTAGGCAAGCGAGGAGGAGGAGAAAGAGAAGGCAAAGCTATAGCGCTATTATAGTAGCCTATATACGTAGCTAGATACGAGTACCTATAATGTAACTTATTAGTATATAGTATTAGAATACGAAGTATTAGAATACGACCGAGTATAGCGTACCCGAAATATCTCCTTCGATTAGTAGCGCTACGACGTCTATAAGATACTATATATATAGTAATCCTAGATATAGATAATAGCCTTCGATACTATATATCTAGCTAGATATATTATCTAGGAAGCCGAGTATTTATAATACTATACTCTCGGCTATAGTAGTCGTAGAATTAGTAGTAGTAGCTTAGGTAGTACGACTTTCCTCCTATACTATCTCTTACTAGTAGCCGAACTCTAACGTAGCGACGAAATATAGCGCGACGTCGATAGTCTACTCGGAAGCTAGTCCGTAAGCAATACGCTAGGAACTCCTAGCTACGTATATACGAGAAGAGGCACTATTAATACTCCTACGAGAAGCGGTACGAGAAGCGAAGGCATTCCTAACCGCTATATAAGCGAAGTATTACTAATAGCCTAAATTCGAGATATAGGATA
Source organism: Pseudocercospora musae (assembly GCA_001578225.1). Taxonomy (NCBI): domain Eukaryota; kingdom Fungi; phylum Ascomycota; class Dothideomycetes; order Mycosphaerellales; family Mycosphaerellaceae; genus Pseudocercospora; species Pseudocercospora musae. The sequence goes on from LFZO01000685.1 coordinate 14,615, forward strand.
TAGATAAGCTAAGAGTTAATCGCTATCGAGACTTAACTATTAGCCGAAAGACTTCTACTTCGCTATAGCTACTAAAGTATATATATTATAGATAGTACTATATACTACGTAAAGCCCTATAGACTACGTAAAGCTAATATCTACTATAATTAGTAGATATATAGTCGCTCTAGAAATCTCTATCGAAGGACTTTTCTAACGACGAACATTTAGCTAGCGTTAGTAGAAACCTAGGTAGGATTATAGGTACTATCTACGATTAAGTACTTTAATACTACTTATTTCTATATCGCCCTCCTTCTATAAGGCTATCGGCTACGACTCTAGTCTAGTTAGGAAATCCCCGAGATTAATACGTCTACCTACCTTTCTTAGGAGACGCTATAGATATACTACGACCGCTATTACGATACTACGAATAAGTATCGAAAGTAGATATACTATAACTAGGCTATATATATACGAATCTCTAATTTTATCTAAGTACTAACGAAGTCGTAGATTTATGCTACCCTATTTCCTTCCTAGAATACTAAGAGCGCTATAACGGTACCTTAAATAAGCGTTAGGAGTAAATTATACTAGATTTAATATAAGTATATACTATTCTCTAGTTTTAATATAATACCGAGGACGCTAGGAACTTTAACATTTTCCTTATATCTTCTATTTAGGGAAATCTCTTCTATTTTAGGAAAGTTATCTACTTATGTCTTTCCTTTCTAGGATACTTAGACAAGAGTAGAAGGATATCTTATAGTTGTAATAGTCTATTCTTATCTCTATCTTAACGTATCTATATCTACTATTGTACTCTACCTCTAAAGCTTATATATATTAGTAGAAAGGTTACTCTACTACGACAATTCGTTCCTACTATACCTACTACTACTACTAAATATACGGCTATTAGAGATTAACTTCGAAATATCCTCGGCTTTAATAATATAATTATCGGAGGTAGAAGCTATCTAATATTAGTACTCCTTACTAGCCCGATAGCTACCTTATATACTAAGTAACCTCGTATACTAATTCTAGTAGACGAAGAAGAGGAAGAAGAGGAGGAGGAGTAGGTAGACTAGTACTCCCCTTCCCTAATTCTCTTCCGTCCTCTTCTAGATCTATTCTTATCTAATAGTACTACTACTACTATCTATAAGGCCGAATATATCTCTAATATATATCGCTATAGCGTTAGTATTCTAAACTAGTCCTAACTACTACGATCTTTTACTACGTCCTCGCTAACCTTATTACCTAAACTTTCTAGCCTAAGATCTTCTTTAGTAAAGCTATAAGAAGCTCTTAGTATTATTATACTATTACTATCGCTATAGAAGACTAAGGATCGAAAGATTTTTAGGAATAAGGCTCGTACTAGGAACTTAGAGGATTCTCCTTATAAGGATAGATAGAGGAGAGTAAGGGATAGAGGGGTTATAAAGAAGATAGCTAGGGGAAAGAGTATTAGAAGAGGAAGTAAGGTTTAATATATTAGAGGGAAGAAAAGGTAGATCGTATACTTAATTAATCTTAATAATAGGTAGAGGAGAGTAAGAGATAGAGGGGTTATAAAGAAGACATCCTAATAAAAGAATATAAGAGGAGGAAGTAAGGTACGATTAGTTTAGAGGGAAGAAACCTCTTGTCTATAAGGTTATAGCCTTTTAGGAGAAATGTTATCGCTAGTTTATTTTTACTAGTAGTATATCCTATCTCCCTATCTTATAAGACAACTATTATAAGAATATACGAGTAGTTATTATATAAACGTTACGTACGCAAAGCTACGGAGGAGGACGTTATAAGGCCCTTTTAGCCCTAGTAGCTTAGTATAGTATTCTATTCTATCCTATAGTTGTAGTTCTAGCTTACTAATAGACCTAAGATATATATTATACTAGTTAATAAACTAGGGGCTCGACCCTTAGTTAAGTATTATAAGGTTCCTAAGATTACTTATAGGCTACTACGTATATCGGTAATATAGCCTAGGCGTAATTACTAATTACTATCTTATACTTCGCTATACTCTAGCTTAGGGCGATAGCGATCTTATATAGCTACAATAACACGCCTACGAGGACCTACTACCTATAAATAGGCTACTAGATTAGTCTTCTATATAACTCCCTAGGCCCTAGTTACCCTAGTTTATAGAGACTTATAACTAGCGAAATTATCGTAATCTTATATTAGATTATTCCGGACCTATAATCGATTTAGCTATATAGCCTAGACTTTATCTACTACGTTATATAGCTTTATAAACCTAGTAGCTATACTAGAAGAATCCCTCTAATCTATATTCTATACGCCTAGCGAGTCTATAGGTATTAGATACCGATAGTACCGCTACCAAAGTTCAAAGTTCCTAACTTTCTATAGCTACCCTTACGAGAATGTTATCCGCTAGATAGCTATAGTAGAGGCTATATAACTAGAATCTATAGGCGGCTATATATTAATAGTAGAAGATAACTACTATATTAGTCTCTTTGCCTATAGGTATACTAAGGAAAAAGCTAGATAGTATATCGACTAACTCGATAATTCGACGTAGTAGAGCTAAATAGCGCTTAAGCTAAAGTTAACTATTTAATTTCTAGTTAAACGTAACGATACTATACGCTAGGCTTTCCGTAATCTTAAGACCTTAAGTTAGGATAGTAAATCATTTTAGGCATACTACGAGGAGGCTCGAGAGATTATTAATCTCGATCCGGACCTTTCTACATACGCTACTAAGGCCTTTATATAAGGACTTGCAAACCGAGAAGTAGTAATCTCTATAGCTAGTATTATCGCTAATAAGCGTATAACGCTAGAAGATACTATTAGCTATATTAAGTCTATCTATAGTATATACAAATTGGATTAGGATACTAGAGACTATATCTACTAGTACGATAGAAGGGTCTATATCGCTTAATATAGTAGGACTATACGGATTAGGATAAAGAGTAGAAGTCCTATAAGAAGGAGATAACTAATATGTTTCGAGCTTTAAGCTTAGGCCCTTAGTACTATAGTTAACTATAGCTATATAATATACTATAGGAAATAGAAATATACTAAACTAGGTCTAGTTAGAGTAGCAATTTATACGTTTCGCTTAATAGTAACTATAACTCGATATCCCTAATAGACTATACGCGAACTAATATCGCCCTAGCCCTAGTAACCCTACTAGTATAGGATCGAGTACTAGCTAGAAGGACACAAATAGTCTATACTAAGAGTATAGGAAGTCTAGATATATATTACTATAGTATTCGACCCTATCTAGTAAGCGATTGCTATAGGCTACCTAGGATCGGTTAAGGGCCGAGTCTATAGCTAATAGGTACTTAGGCTAACCTAATTTACCTAGCTAAACTAGTTCAAGCTACTAAGAGCTATACTAGCGGTAGCGATAGCCGAATAGGGCGCTCTATAGTACGATAGATACGTTTAGTAGTAGTAGTATAACTAGATATATACCTAACTATATACTACTTAGGCCTACTTTACCGAATAGCTATAATAGTAGGGGGAACAAGCTATATATATAGAGCCTTAGTATAATAGCTATAGTTAGGTTAGACTAGAACTAGTAGATTTATAGGCTAGGATGGATTTTATAGCGCTATATACTACCTAAGCTTAGTAGCTATATAAACTAAAGAACTATACGCTATAGTATACTAAGGCCTATACTAGTATACCTATAAACAAGTAGTAGAGGACTAGGGTAAATAACTCTTAGCCGATCTATACGCTCGGTAACGACGAAGTACAAGGCGTCTAATCTATTAAATTTAGTCCCTAGTTAATATATTAGAGGAATAGAGGGTTAGGATAAGTTCGATTTAGTAGGCACTATAGTAGATACTTTAGTTACGATATCCTTTATAGATTTGCTAGATTAAGCTATACTACTCGGATAGACCCTATAGCTATATTAATATTCGAGACTTTAGTAGGATAGAAGCGGCCTAATAATATAGAGATCCCGAGTACTATAGCTATAGATACGTACGTAGTATTACTAGACGAGGTTTCGTAGGCGAACGTAGGCGGAAAGCTTTAGCTATAGTAAACCTTATCTCCGCTAAGATTATACGCAAATTAGGGATCCCTACGTCTCTAACTAGGATACTTTAGCTTACTATAGCTAACGTTCTTAGTAATAACTTATAGAGTATATTAAGATTCGAGTATCGGTATCTAGAGTTAAGATAGATCGGAGCCTATATAATAGTAGCTAGTATATTATATAGTATTCTACTCTTCCGATAGTAGATACGCTAGGTTAGGTTAATCGGCTTATACGAATACTCTTAGTACTTAGATACTATACTATAGAGCGGGAGTGCCTAGTATTTATCTAATACCTAAGAGAAATATCCTAGCTACTTCGGAGCTATCTATATCTTATTATTGTCTATACGGACTACATAGTACTATTAGTAGTACGAAATAGAGACTATAATAATCGACGCCTAACTAGATAGCAAATTCAACTCCTCGAATATAATCTCGATATAGTATACGTTCCTAGTAAGGACCTTATAATTAAATCCGATCGACTCCTTAGTACCGCTAGAGTATAGGACTAGATAATGTAACTATCTACGTAATAAATACGGAAACCGAACTTAACTACGACCTTATAGATATAGACTTCGATTAAGAATACGTAGATCCTAACGCGAAGTATTACTCTATATACTAACTAGAGTAGAGGTACTTAACGAAGCGTAGGCTAAGAAATAGGCCTTAGTATTCTAAAGCCTTAATATTAATCCTAAGGATATCGAGCTCGCCTTTATAAAGGGAGAGAAGCGCTAATAGCTTAAAGAAGTATAGAGGAAGAAAGATCGACTCGAGAAAGCTTAACTATAAGAGCCTAAAGACGATACTAACGATACTAACGATAATATATTAGGCTTCGTTATCTATAACGGGGGTCTACTAGGAGGATTATAATAACGAGGATAGTATATAAATCTAGATACAAGCGGTAAGGATATAGGTATAGAAATATTACTAGGATAATCTTAGTATATATATATAAGCGGGAGCGATATAAGTTATAGATAATTAGAGGTAATAAGCGATAGGTTTCGCTTATAAACTAACATTAATTCGAAGCGAAGTATACTAATAAAGGTCGAAGCGACTACTAATATATAGGATATATTTATTAGCCAAGAGGTAATAAGGCATAGCTAGAGTCTATATATATATTAATAATATCCTTATAAAGTACTACAAGTCGGCTATAGGTATATTTTAATAGAAGTAGGAATAGAGTCGTTTATAGATTATAGCCGATCGTATATAGTAATACGACTATATCTAGTACTATATATAACGATTATACGGACGACTAGTACTTTAATATACCGGACGCTAACGCTAAATAGAGATTACTCCGATATATAAAGTATTAGCTTATAGCGCTATAACCTATTATTATAGGCGTTATAATAATAATAACTACTTTATACTAGCGATAACTAAAGCTAGCGTAAAGTAGTATACTCCTAGCGAATATTAGGCTAGCCTACGAGTTTTTATACTATACGTAGTTTATACGTATATTAATTACTACCTTTATTAGTCTTTCTATCTATAGTATTCTTGTACTACTAAAGCTACTAGTTATTAATCTTTTGTATTGCCCTCTTTAGTAATCCTACCTAACTTAAATATAGTAATTTCCGTCCGTTATTCTATTTATAATTAGTAACGCGACCTAGACCTCTAATTATAGCTATTCCCGATAAGCCGTTACTCTATATACTAGATATTAAATCTAGTCGATACGACCTAGAGTATCTAAAATTAACTATACGAACCTCTACCTTACCTCCTCCTCCTCTAGAAGTAAAGCTACCTCCTCCTTTTCCCCTTTTATTCCCTCTACTATATGCCCTACTATTAGTAACCCAAATTTCTCCTAATTCCCTATATCCTAACTATAGTCGAGGTTTCCTATAGGTTTTCCTCTTATAAGCTATACGTCGTAGATAGTACTAGCTTAGAGTAATAATCCTAGTCCTATTCTATTATTATTATTATTAAATACGAGCTAGAGGATAGAGGTTATAAGGGATATTAAGTTAACTTTAGTATTATCGTCGCTAGATTACTATAAAACGTAGAGTATTTAATCGAGGAGCTTAAGGAGATTCTATTAGCCGAGTTCTAAAGTTCTAGCTTCGTCGGGTTAGAGTCCTATAGCGTATATACGATATAGGGCTATATAGTTAGATTAGAGGTTAACTTCTTTACCGAGATTAGGACTATATAGGACGAGGGTCGGAATAGGTAAGATTGTAGTTATAATAGTAGAGACGTAGTTAGGAAGAGTAATAGAGTAGAGTATAGTTAGGATAAGTTTAGTTATAGCTATAGCGATAGAGGAGCGTAACTTACTAGCTTAGTAGTATATATAGCGGAGCTAAGGAGTTGCGTAGGCGAAGAAGAATTAGACCTAGGAGAAAGTATAGGAAGGGTAAACCTAGATTCGTAATAGGCTATAGTAGAGGTATACTCGCTATAGATAATAATACGAGATAAGCGAGGATAAATAAGGATAAGAGAACGTAAAGGCTATATCTAAGAAGTTAAGATCTTCTAGGTCGATAGCGTTTATCGATCGGTAGAGGGATAACGAGTTAGAGCTAAGGAGATCGAGGAATAGGAGGAGCTTATACTAAAAAGAGCTAATAGTCGTAGCGAGGGAGGAGCGGACGTATAATAGCTAGGCACTAAGCTAGGATACTTCTTTAGAGGATAAGACGGACAACGTTAGTACTAAGCGTAAACTATAGTAGAATCTTAGCGATAGCTACAAGTATACCTATATAACATTCGTAGGGAGATTTAGATATAATACTATATAATCGATCTCGTAGTATACTAGAGTATATAGTAATAAGTAGAACCTAAACCTATACAAACCCAAGGACTAGGTAGTATAGGAAGGAACTATAGGTAGTATAACCTATTAGGCTATAGGTAGCTATGCTAGGCGGACTAACTAGCGTAGTAGCCATAGAGGTAGTTAGTAGTAATTAGAGCTCTATAGTAGAGGTACATAAAACGTAGCAAGTAATGTATACTAAACGAAGGTTAATAATGTCTCCCCCTAGTAGGAAGAGGGCTATATATACTAGTCGAGGCCCCTATCTAACTAGGTAGACAAGTGTATCCTAGTTGCTAGACAATATCCCTCCCTTTCTAGGTATCTAACTAGATACAACCCCGTAAACATGTATATAAGAATTAAATAGGTATACCGAAAACAAACAGGTATGCCTTTTAGTTACTACCTAAGGTAGCTTCCTAATCGCCTCCCTAGGAGCTATTAATCCTAGCGCCCTTTTCTCCGATAGCTTACCGATTACTATACCGATCCAAGCTTATAGTACGTAGCTTAGCGAAGCTCGTACTTGCCATAGCTCTCGCCTAGTACCTCGTCGTCCTCTTGTCGGTAGGAGAGGTTGCCTATAGTATAGTAGCTCTTATCGCCGTATATCTTGCGCTCGAGATTAGCTTAAACCGCTAGAGCTTCGCGAACCGCATCGTAGGCGCGCTAGTTCTACGCCTTAATATAGTTCCTAAGACCCTTATAATCTAGTCCGAAGATCTAATTAAGCTCCTCTCGAATAGTAGGATTAGCCTATAGAATGCGACTAATAAGAGCGTCTAATATAGGACTAAGGCTAGTAAGTTAGATAGCGTAAGGAAACGCGTATAGAATCGCAC